>VTPC01003452.1:0-25729 GCA_011009095.1 Ignelater luminosus | reverse complement strand
GAATGACGTGGCGATTACCATCAAATGTAATTAAGAATCGTATTGTATCAGAATATCATTCCTGAGCTTCTAGTTCTTGGCGTTCTTGGTAGAAAATCTAGAACTAATAGACCAAGCGACGACCGTAGTTTACCCTACGTCATCGAGTACAAGAAAAAGTTATGTTTGAAGTACACCATAGGCATACATAAAAAACCTGGTGTATCTAAAATTCACTGGCCAGGTTCGGAGTATATAGATGACTTCCGATACGATTTTTGGTTGCTTAATTACGTCATAAGGTGCACAGGGCCGACGTAATCGGTAGGACGAGCGGGCAGCCGCCCAAGGGCAACCAAATTTTTGGGGTAGCCAAAATTCGAAACCAACAAAAATTTTAATATTAAAATAATAGTATATTGATTAAAAATATAAATAAAAATTATAAGAAACTGTACACTAAAGATAAGCTATACGGTATAATAATTTATGGAAATTGACTACCAGCAGCCAATAACCGTTGAATTTATTTGTTAAACGCACTTCTCTCTTCCTTTAAGTAGGTATAACTGGTAAAACTGCGGAATTATTAGAAGCGCCATAAACTAACATCATGTAGTAAATACTTTCTTTTATCCTAACATAAATGCAGTGGCGTATCTAGAGTGTGGCAGGTAGGGCACGTGCCCTGGGCGCCAATGAAAAGAGCCACCATTTGGTGCCACTTGCTATGTAGCACCTGTCTTTAACTTGGGCGTAAAAATTCGTAAAGCTAAGTACTTAGATCTCATGTTCGATTCGATTCCTGAGCAAGTTTTAGAAATAATAAGATATGTGGAAGTCAATTTTGAAAAAAGAAACAGTTTGTATCCTTCTTTGGTTTTATTCAAACGAATCTCAAAGATGCTAAGAACTTAGTTGAGACCATCTTGAACCAGTTAGAGAAGGATAAAATAGACTTGCAGAATTGTCGTTCACAGCGCAATGATGACTGGACACAAAAGTGGTGTTCAGAAAAGAATAAATGAGAAGAATCATCTGGTAGTGTTTGTGAACTGTGATAACCACTCACTCAGCTTGGTTGGTGTACACGCAGCCAAACAGGACGCAATAATGGTAACATTTTTTTGGAACGATTCAAGCTTTCTACGTATTTTTCCCCGTCAACTCAACTCTGGGAAAAACTCAAAAACACTGTGCCTACAGTTTTTAAGTCGGAGTCTATAACAAGATGGAGT
Organism: Ignelater luminosus; assembly: GCA_011009095.1. NCBI lineage: Eukaryota > Metazoa > Arthropoda > Insecta > Coleoptera > Elateridae > Ignelater > Ignelater luminosus. The sequence goes on along the minus strand of VTPC01003452.1, from coordinate 24,512 downwards.
GTAATGGTAGAAGCTGTAAACCCCACAAATAAATACCTTGACGATATACTTTAAGTTATCCAGATCATGATGGACGGTACATATAACACTAGTGAACCAAGAAGTGAAGCTACACAACTGTAAAACCGTATGTTAAGTCACGATCTTCTGACTAGGTTTTTAGGATAAAGTACTTATTCCTACTGAACAGGTTCAAAAGAGGCTGCAAGATCCGAGCATGGACCTCCACAATGCTGCCTCAGATTTGAAAGCTCTCAGAGATCATTTTTACGATGAAAGAGAAACTTTGATAACTGAAGCTCTAGAAGTTGGATTTAGACTGTCAAGATTGGGATGTTCAAACCGAAAAATGACCAAGACGAAAGAAAATAATGACTCGTGAAGCGTCGACCGATGTCGGATTAACAGCTAAACAGGAAATGGCTGATAGATTCACTCGTTTGCATAAAACAGACAAGAAGTTTGGGTTTCTACTTGACGTTGAAGGATTGTCTCACAGCAGTGACAGTGACGTCTTAAAACTAGAATGTGAAAATTTGGGAAATTTTTACAACTGTGATGTAGATGGTCAACAACTATACAAAAAAAATTTGGACTTCAGAATATTGCTTACAAACCGGACCAGCATTAAAATATCAAGACCTGAAGAAGTTCTGCAATTTATTGTGCAATCTGGAGATGAGGGCGTATTTCCAAATGTTCGTATAGCGATCCAAGTAAGGTTAACAATTTCTGTATCCATTGCTAGCTGTGAGAGACCTTTCAGCAAATTAAAATTAGTTTTAAATTATATGAGAGCATCAATGGGTCAAAATCAATTATGCGAGTTTGCTATACTAAGTATTGAAAGGGAAGAAGCTGCGAAGACTAATTTCGACTTTGTTACGGATACATTTGCATCAATGAAGACAAGAAAGGTATAGGTTAATAAGCTCCTTCTGGATGATTTATTGGGACTTTCCTTGACCTCGACACACAGAGTGCGTAACTCGGAAGTCATGAAGTTTAAAAAGATCTGATGTGTGTCCAAAATTCGAGGTTCACCATTGGAATCTAGTAAAGGGTAAGAGATACAAAGTCGGTTAAATGAGATAAAAGTTGCCGAGTCAAAAACCAGTTTACTAGAGTTCTAGTTTTCTTTTAAGAATGCATAGTCTACTAGACAGCAATTCTAGTTACAGCCTAGCAGACAAAATGGTAAGATCTAGATGTATTAGAATCTAGGGTAACCGAATAAATTTTGCTTAGGGGCGACCAAACCCTAGCGCTGGCCCTGAAGGTGCATGATATTGGGAAAGATGTCAGCTATAGTTTAATGTTTCTTTCATTTTCGTACTCTTTTTTTCCATGTATCTTATAATTAAACTGCCAGAAATCGTACAGGAAGTGCTCTATCTACTTCGAACCTGGCCAGTGAATTTTAGGTACACCAGGCTTTTAATATACTCTACTATACCACTTTCATTACGAACACAATTTCTTCTTGTACTGGATGACGTATGGTAAACTACGGCCACCGCTTCAACTATAATTACATAATAGTAGGTTTAAGTGTTTCAGAGTTTTTTAATTTCAAAGACTTGGTTTTCAACTTTTTTAAAAAACTAGGTTTTTATTTTTTCATTTTTATCAATATCTTAAAAAGAACTGCAAAACAAATTATAATTCCCAAATTTTTGAAAGTTATAAGACATAAGTTAGCAACAGATCTATAAAACACCGACGTCTTAAACTTATTGCTGTATGTGTTTTGTAACAATATTTTCTGATCAATTCAATCTAATAAAAAACAGCTTGGTTTTTGAATTGAATAGATTGAAAGCTGATGTTAAGATAAAAACTTATTACAATGTAATGCTATTAGTGCTCGTGACGAATTTATTCATTTGCCAAAAATAGAGTAGATACGTACTTATTGTATTCAATAATAATTACGTATCAATACGCAATTTTGCTGACTTGTTTAACCTTGACCTTAACCCTCTTCAAGAACAAGTTTTTGCGTACAACGTGGCATTGTTAAAATGTAGATACACATAAAAGAAAGCAGGAGGCTTTTTTATAATAACAGTAACAATAGTCAATAGAAATGGTACAACGATATGTTAGTAGTTTATTGATTATTATTCGTTAGATATTAAAAAAATCATACTAGATTGAAAACAAACATAAAGTCACTAGGGGTTGTTACAAGTTTTATCCCATTGTCAAAATACTGTTAGCAAAGTTACTTAATCCTAAGATATTTATGCTACAATATGGAGCACCAATTCTTGAAAAAAAGACTTGCAAAATCTTTATAACGAAGCATTAAATTACGAATAACTAAAAATAAAAAATCGTACCATAAAAGGTTAGAACGGCAGCCTTTTGCATACATAATGTCGCAATTAATCTTTTTTAAATTAGACAGTTAACCAAAGATACAAAATCTAATTTTATATTAATTATCCAAAATCGCTTTTTTTTAGTAAATATACCTATTTTGCGTAATTAATGCTACATCAGATTTTTTGTATTTGATTATTTTGATTGAAAGAATATAACACGATGTTACTTATGTACAAGATGTACTACTTCTTATTACATTTTGTGAGTACTAATTTGAAAGAATTAAGACTACAAGCGTATCTAAAGAGAATATTGTCACGACTTTAGAGTTATGACAGATAGATAAACTGGCGAACAATTAAAAGGTTATTCTTACATAATCCATTGATAACAATTTTATCTATATATCAATGAAAAGCTATTACATAATTAAATTATCTACGATAAATACTTTCATTGCCACATAACATCTCCTATACCTAAGATGATATAGTCAGATCTAATGCAGATAGCTTATATTGAGGTCTTGTAAAGTATAATTGGTTTGACAAACTGCTTAAAAATTATTATTATTATTGCATGATGTTTTAATTAAATGTTACCAGTAATAAATATGTCTTCCTAAAAGTAAAAAAAATAGTTTCTAACAAGAAAAGTGCTATTACTGACATTAACTAATATTAGAATAGAAAAAAGAATAAAACCAATTTACAAAAAGTTTGAGGAACTTTTTTATACTCCTTAACAAATTAATATTTGTAATAATCTGAATAAATATAAAATTAGAAGCAGAAAATGGCAAAATCAAAAGAGCAAGTCTAGCTAGTGTTGACTCGATTGCAGATATAGATCTCAAAATCGATTTAACAAAATTTGGAATTGCTATTTCTAATACAGATTTCAACTACCTACTCATTATTCCTTTATAAGTGAATGCAAAATCAAGAAACTACTTTGACTTGGAAATGAATATGATAGTAACTTTGTACATTAAAATAGTAAATGAAGGTAGGTCTATTAAAAAAATGAAAAATGTAATAAGAACTTGTTTTTATAAAAATGAAGGTTAAATATATCTACACGTGATAAGACTGTATTTAAAAGAGTAGCAATTAATTTAATTTGCAGTTAGCAAATGTAATATGAAGAAAGAAATAAACAATACGACAACGTGTGTTAGTGCAGATGTATTACCATACATAGCTTCCATTAATAACACTAGTCTACAGTTATTTTGCGACTGTGGGAATAATGATGCTTTTAAATTAATTTATGGGTGCCATACACAAAAACTTCAGGTCACGTAATTCTGAGATTACGTAACCAGTGTTATTTTACTCAAATGTGATGCAGCGGAGACAAAGATACCTTAACTTGGAAAAATCAAAATTCGTATTTTGAGCTTACCCTATTCTCTGGACTATGCTGAGTATTTAAAAACAATCTTTAGATAAAGAAGCACTTTAAGCAAATCTTCCCGAAACTTCGTATTTGAGTGGAACAACGTTATCGAGGAAGGTTAGAGAGAAGTTTCTTTTAAAATATCTATATATACCGTAACTTAAAATCTGTACGTGACAGAAGATTCTTTATGGCAGACTTAAATTCAGAATGATTCAGACATAATAAATCACTTTAAATTTAAAATATTAATATCATTTCACGCCAGATCGGATATACGGAAGGGATCCACTTTTATTATTCTGTGGTATAGTATCAATATCAGTAAATAATAGAGTAGAAAATAAAAAATAATGAACCTAACTCACTATTAATTCTAGACACATCCCTGGTATACGCTGACGATTCTTTCTAAAATACTTTCAGACTTTCTTTTTAGAATTAAGTTCTTTATAGATTTCTGATCACGATAATTTCATTGTATTGTTTATCATTACATAAAATAATAATTATGCTAATATACAGTATCTAATCAATAGCCGAAGTGTTTTTTATTTTATGTATACGATAGTATCCAACCGTTTTGCAACTTGATACCCGCCGTTAACGCTCTAATAATCTAGTATCAATTCGTTTTTCAAGGTTTATGGCCCGCATAAATCGTTAAAAGTACACATTGTTTCACATTACAATATCATAATTTACGTCAACATAAATTTTATTTATATGATTAAACAGCAGGTAGACAACTGTAACGAAAACTTCATGCGGCTATTTATTGCAGCGCTAGGCCATAAAGAAAGAAAAGTACAATATTCTAACATGATTTGAAAATAATTAGTTTCATGAAGCACAACGGATAAAACAAAGTTTGTCTGCAAAACATTAATTCTGGTAAAAATAAAGACAGAGCATTGCACGGCATAATAGACCATAATATTAGAAGTGAGAAAAAAGAGAATTTAAATGAAAACGTTAATAAGATAATCATGATATAAAAATAGTAAAATCTCTTGTTAAAAGAGATATGTTGTAAGTAATTTGGGATAAAAGAAAAGAATTTTAAAAGTTTTAATGAAATTTCTAAGGATTTATACAGACTGATTTGGAAACAGTACAAAATGAAGTATAAAGAGTTTTCATTGCAAAGAAGGAAAAAAGTTTTTATAAACACATGCCACTCATATCAAAACTTTTTCATACTTTTTTGCCAATGAACAAATTTTGGGAGGTACTGCACTCATTTCCAAAACATCCTGTATGATAGTAAAACTACTTCTTTCAATTTTGCCTTTAGGACTTACCGTAGTATGTGGACGGATTATTATATTCTACAACATAAACATATCAACAAAATGAGATCAAACTGTTCCTGAGAAACTAAATGGTACAGCCAAGTAAGAAAGAAAGAACAAAATAATTTTTGGGAATGGGAATGAAATAAAATTATACTAGAGCTGGTTTAGAATTGTTCTGCTCTGTACTACTGTAAAACCTAAATGAGACTCGAAGGCGTTTGGCATTGATATTTCAAATTAATCTTGATTTTTCCATTGTCAGAAGTTAATGTCAAAGTTTTTTGTTTTCTCAATATTACTGTTTAAGAAAGAAAAAGATGAGAACTTTTCCATAAATATTATTTTGCTCCCAAAGAATAAATTGGATGAATAAATCACAGATTCTACATCTCATCCAATATGAACAAATCAAAACTCCAGTAAAGTAATTACAAACAAATGAGTGGAGTGTAAAAATTGAAGAGGTTAAGGTTGATGCCACTCAAATGTACTGTTTTAATAATTATAACTACTAAAACGTCTTACAAGAAGAGAAAATATGGAAATAATGAAAGTATAAACATCCTTTCTTTAAAAACTTTTTGTAGATCATAACCTTTGAGTGACTCGAAGCGTCCCTATTTTTCAAACGACCATGGACATCTTAATGAGCTATTAAAGTCGTGTTATACCGTTAAAGAGATGAACGTTAACGACTTTTAAATTTTGCTTCTGTCAATTTTAAAAACCTTTAAAATGTTGGAAACAAGGTGAACTATTTATGCAACAAAGTGTATACTACACAAGGTGTATTAAAAACGGCGGCTAATATTACGAACACCACATTATTCCAGATCAATTAAAGACAAAATGATTAAAATGAAAGTAAGGAATGTTAATAATTTTGTAATGAAGAAGTTCTTTCTTAGTCTATGATGTAAAATAACGCGGCCTACATATTATTTGTCATTTTTGTAACATGTGGTCTAACATGCATGCTTGATTCTAATAAGTAGCATTAACAATTCTCGTCTTGCAATCGATGCTTATTTTTGCCTAAGTTTTGTGTTAGATTCTTCACATATTATTCCAATAGCCTCTATTTGGAGACTAAGATAGCAAACTACAATTGGGTTAAAGTTAGGAGTTTGCATGCAGATTATCTCCCAAACCGACAAATGTCAAATAAAAAAAACATTTGAAAATTTCTATATTAGATTAAGGCAAAAAGGGTATTCTAACTTCGAGCCGGTGACAGTGGAAGACTTCGAAGTACTAGAACAGTCAAATTGCAGAAAAGTACTCTTGGCCAATTTTACTACTAGTACAAGAAAAATTTCTACAGCGGAAGATTTGTGTATGTCGTAAAAAGTTTTCAACTTTCTCCTTATCATTTGCAACGAGTTTGAAGGTTGCAAAAAGTAAAGTTTCTTCTGTACAAAATATTTTGTGCGCTAGCAATCTCAATTCTCTTTCTTCGGTCATAATGAAACGAGCTCGACAATGTATGATATCGCATGGTGGTGACTTTCAACATGGTTCTTAAAACTCTTTAACTTGTTAAGAATTTATATAAATGGTAATAAGTCGGAAAGCGTACGTTTAAATCATATGTCCATTTAGAATTTTATTATTATTTTAGTGAATACAATACAGTGCTATACAGCTAGTCTACCTTTTCTACTACACCCTGTATATGGCAAAAGAGTATCTAGGAGATAAAAAATACATAGACTCGAGGTCGGTCGCCACAAAGTCAACCTACACAGCTCATCTGATGTTACTTAAAATTAAAATATAGCCAAAGCCATTATGATGGCAAAAGTCAATTGAACGTTATGACCTAGAGAAAGTGGTAAGGAAAAACCGTTGGGTTTGTATTCTTTCACTTCTAAGATTGAAAATGTAAAATTAAGAAGTGTATATCACAAATGCATGTGATTGTTCAAGGGAAATTTATTCCAACAGAGAAAATGCCTATTAAGGTCGTCCCGCTTTTGAAACTTTCAACAAGAGCTAAGATAAATTAGAATCTTGTTGCCCTGATATGGCTGCTGAGATTGGTGACCGAAAAACATTCACTTTTGATAATGAATAACTGTTACATCCAAGCTAAAAAGTCACTCTTCTATTTACTGTTTGATTTCTAAGATTTCAATTAAAAAAAACTCGTTTTAATAAACAATTTAAAAATTTTAAAGTTTTGGTCACCACCATGTGTAATTTGTTTTGACCATTTATGATTTTTTTTGTTTTAACTAATACAGATTTTCTTTAATAAAGGGACACATACTTAAGTAGCAAAATTTGAAAATATGAGAAAATGAAAATCCTTTTCCTCCGTATCGAACAGTAATATCATTTTTAAATTTATATGACCTTTTTGAATTCTGATTAGTCAAATTAATACCTGAAATGTATCAGCAGGGTCGGCTTCAGAACTTACGCTCTGATGAAGACTCAGACTTCTATGTCCTGCTATTTCATAGAGCAAACCGTATTCTTTTAGCTCTTCGAAGAAAGTACATGGAGAGCAAAACCCTATAACTGCCTCTTGGAGAGGGCAGACTGACCGCTTTTGTATCTACTCTTCCTAAAAACGCTAATAAAAAATAAAGCTCCATTTTGAGCTAAAGCAAGTGGCTTATTGGAGGGCGTAGCCCGACCAGTATTCGTATTTACCCTTCTTAAGAATGCCAATAGAAGACAAAGTCTCATCTTAGACCACCAGAGGTTATCTGTTGAACGCCGCAGACAACCCTATTTGCCTTTTCTAAGAAGGCTAACGGAGGCTAAAACTCTACTTTGAGCCACAGGGGGGGGGGCTTTTGAGCGATGCAGTCCGACGCGTGCTTATTTTAGCTCTTTTAATATGGTTATTGGAGGGAGCAATTCAACCTGTTTTAAAACGAAAGTAATCTCGATACGTGGTCGCTCCAGGCGGTCAATTCCGTTTCTACTCTAAGAGGGTTAAAATTCTTTTTCTAGACAGAAGTTTGTTGTGGAAACTTCAGAAGTTAATTCGTCCTCAGACTTTTGCACCCTCTTGTTCTATACGAGACAAACTTAGGTCACTTATCGTAAAAAGGTTAACATGTTAAGCAGGGGCGTAAAACGCCAAAATTAAAGCTCCTTGGCCCAAAACTGCTTTTTTTCGAATTTAGTCTTTTTTTGGTGCAACATCGCCAGTAGTGCGTGTTTTCATTCAAAATTTTGTTTTTTCTTGTTTTTCTATAAATTTTTCTTGTGGTACATTTGCACCTCGCCGTCTATAGATTAAAGAACCTGTTGCAAAAGAGTCGGCATACAAGTATTTAGGGGTCGTTACTCCCGTTTTTTGGGCCCATTCGATATAGCTTTGAAAGCTTTATGTACTTTCTGTTTACCCGTTTTGAACGGCGAGGGTTCAAACTTCTGACATCCCAGTCAGGTTTTCGAGCTTTCGGTGCCGTTTTTGAAACATTCCTTTTTTGTAAAGAGTAACAATGGTTAGAGCAATGGATAGAGCTTTCGAAACTGTATCAAATGAGCCCAAAAAAAGGGGGGTTATGACTTTTAAAAAGTATGCCAAGCTTTTTGCAATAGGTTCTTTTGTGTGTATGGAAAAACTCGACAACATGACAACTATAGATGGGTCACTAGAACGGCACTTCAACATTTTCCAGGTATTTAACACTATAGCGTGGCTTGTTGAGAAATTCACACCGTCTAAATGCTCAGTGTGGGAGTGATCTTATGCTAGACCTCGCCATCTCCAAGTCTTCAGGAACCGTGGTACATTTTCAATACCACGCCGTGCTTAACTTGTTAATAGAGGGCTAAGCTTGATCTTGGGTGTAACTGAATTCGTATTGGAGAATGGAGAGCTCAGTTCAACTGACTTTTCTTAAGAAGGATAACAAATTGAGTGGCGCAAACCGATGCGTGCTTGTACTTAGCCCACTTAAAATGGTTTGTTCTTTATTAACTCTCTTAAGAAAAGAAAATGAAAGCGTGGGTCGGGCTTCGCTTTTTATTAATCTTCTTCAGAAAGCAAAAACATATTTTAATTCTGTGTGCCCTGAGACAGTTGCTTCACAGGTTTAACGTCCGAGACTACATAAATCAATCAAATGTATGGCTGTCTGAAGAATAAACAAAGCAGTTCAGTTTACACGTGTATTGAATTCTGGTGGTGTTTTCAACTTGAAGATTTCCAATTTGCTTTAACACTTTGAAAATATCAATGCATTAAATCAATTAGATAAATGATAGCATCATTACAGTTATTAAATTACCGTTTACTACAGAATATATAAGGTAGGTTAGTTGTTTATTCTCCAGGTAGGCACGTGATGTTTGAGCGTTATTGTTGCACACTTAATTGAAGAGTGAACTACGCGAACGTGAAGCTAAGCGAAAATTTAAGAAAACATCTAGCTGTATTCTGTTTCATGCAATAGGTCAGATTTGTTTGTTTAGTTTTTTCTTTTGTATTAACCAACTTAGATTCTGAAGATGGATTGACTAGATCAATTTGATTTGAATGACTTATGTGCATGTTTCATTCGTATGATAGTAAAGAGCATGAAGACCTCTAGAAAAAAAAATACTACGACGTCATCATCAGTTTGCTACTTAAAATGTGTTAAAAAGTTAGAAAAATTAAAATCAACCTCGGATTTCAAAGTCTTTTTGAAAAACAAAATGATTTACACTAAAATCAATATAATATTGAAGTTTACGACCGCTCTGTATATAGAAAATGAGTAATCCGCATTTCTTGACGTTTGTTAAGATTAAGTATTAAAATAGGGTAGAAAAATAATCAGATAAATAATAATTAATGTAACAATAAATAACAGACGAAAGAATTAATCCGAATACAGTAGAGCAGTCAATCAATAATATAATTAACAAGAATTTTAAACAGAACCTCGACTATGTACTACAGTATGTAGGTAAATCAAATTTTTAAAAACTAATATTTTTTTTAGATTTCTAATAGCATTTACTTATAGAAAACGTAGGAATTTTTGCAAAATTATTGAATTTAAAGACGGAAGTCGAGCCTTAACAAACTGGTTCCTTATTTTTTGACCTTTCAAATTAATATCGTTCAACCGGTAGATAATTTATAATTCATTCTTATTAGAAAATTCCTTGCTTCATTTTTAAAATTTTTAACTCTTATGGCCGTATCGATATTTGCTGAAGGAGTCCCAAACGGGTTTCATTGTTTTAAATCAATAGTCATTAATAAATGACATTGTTTTTTTGTTAAGTTCATTGAAATCAACGTTATGATTTAATAGGAAATCGGAATATTACATACAAAATCGGTTATCCTTGACACGTTACGTAGATCATAAAGAAACACGACAAGGTTCGACTTACTTGTTTTCAATGTCGTATATTGTAAATTGTGCGGTCGTGGAGTGACGAAAAACCTGCAAATTAAAAGTTCTTATTGATTATTTAACAGGAGCGTAACGATTTCAATTTTTTTGACTTTGGTTTAACGTCCAATTGAAATTAAATTAATTAATTTAAATACTTACCGATTTTTGATTATATCTTATAAGAGTGTATCTCCAATCAGAATTCAATGTATAACTGCTACCGGAAAAATTTTTCTAAAATAATTAATTAATTAATACAGTTATCAAACCAGATAAACAATAGAATTACGTACAAACACATCTGCTGATAAAAACAATTCAGTTCTCAGTTCTGATACGATAACTTTATAAACGTTTGATTTTACATCTTTTGCTAAGAAAATATCATCTAAAACATTTAAATTTAGTCCATGTTAAATTTATCAATTTGTGATCAAATTTACCCGAAATCCATGTTCCATTCCATCCGTTACCTCTAAATGTACCATTTAAATATTCATCTAATTCAAAAGGAGTTTTCTCAACGGATGGTACATTTTGTGATAATATCCAATTAAAACATAAGGTGGATATTATCAAAACCTAAAAATAATAAGAATAACCTTTAGTCATTAAAAATATGTAATTTCATTATTCAAGCTATAACAAAATTCAATTTCAGAGTTTACCTTCAATTGCACATTAAATATTTGTAGTTTCATTTTGAATTAATTTCCCTTTCCAAATTGACTCTTTCGATGCGACATTTTAATATTTTACTTGAACTACTGTTTGATTCTTATTTACAAACGAGACACATAGGGAAAACCCTATATTGTCAACAGATTAAAGCAAACTAAGAATTCAACATTCTACTTACTTATTGCAAGGCAAAGCGACCACGGTAATTTACAATATTAGTAAGTAGTGGTTTGTAGATTTAGGTAGGGAGAAACTAAACTATTTGAAGTGCACCTTTATTTTCATTTTTAAATATTAAATTAATAAGAAAACACTATTTTTAATTTTTAATTTAGCCTAAAATTTTATTGTTTTTAACCTTGTGGACCATGTATTGTAAGTAAATTAAGGTGCTTATCATTATTTACAATTATAACTTTTTCTGAATTAACATTGCAACCTCTTTACAGTAATTAAATAGGCACTTAAAAAAACTCTCAAGGATGTCAATAATTTCAATTATACATACCTGTAATTGCCAATACATCTTGTTTGGTCTTCTAGCAAAACTAAACTAATCGAATACTGTTACTTCAAATAAGAATGAAATTATTGAATTTATATCTTATCTAAAAGTTTTTTATTAAAATTTAAATTTCTAGATAAAATTGGGAATTTTTTGGTTCATTAATAAAATTATTGTATCAAATCCACTCATACGTTGTACCACTATAGCATTTTTCTTGTTTACGTCATTAGAATTTCGCAATAAAAATATCCTATTGTTAGCTTGAAGGTACTTTACATGTACATTATTTTTTTATGATTTATTTTGTTGTTTACAGATAACAATGTTTTCACATTTTCTTCTTAAATTATAGTTTCAAGAACTGTAATAGATTGTACTTCTTATTACATGTTATATTCATAAAAAGCGTTTCTCAGTATTATTTAAAAACTGATAATAAAACTCAATCTATTAATTACTTGAATTAATTGTTTGCGTCTTTTAATACAAACAACATTGGCAACACTGCAATTATAAAAAATACAGATTGTAACTCGCAGATATTGTTCTCCCTGTCGGCATCTTTGATTCTTATAAACCTCATTTGTTTTCTACTCAGCAGCATAGCGTGCCTGTCAATCAACCAACTGAATCTAGAAACGTAGGTGTTTTGTATAAGAGAAGTGAGGTCTACGTACTGTGCAAAAATGTAGTAAGTATTTGAAGTACCACGGTCAATAGAAAGGAATAAAAGATTGTGTCCATCCAAATACCGCAATTAAAATATCTCTCACAGATATTTGAAATTCTTAGGGGGTTGTTCGAGTTTATTTGACTCGATCTAAAAAATCCATTGTCCATCAAAAAATTGGTCTAAAATGTATGACAACGCAAAAACCTCAACACAAACTAGAAGAACCTAATTGTAAAATTTGAATACCAATTTTTCAAATATCCTGTTATCAATGATAGAACTGAATTTGGCATAGAGTTCGATATTAAAATAAAAAGTTTAAAATTTCTTAGGACATGCTATTAAGAAAGAAAATTCTGCCTGAAAAAAGGATTCACTAGTCGCAATCTTCCGATCCGTCCACTTGTATTTCCATAGCGTCTTACACGCCGACTTAAAATCCCTAGTTACATCAACGTCTTTTGACTGCTTGTAAATTCGCAAAGATTGCGATCCCATGATTCTTGAAAGGGTAGGACAGTCCTTGATCAGATGTTCCATGCGTGTATTGAACTAAAGAGGGCATTTTGAATATATGCTGTAATTTAAAATTGATACAATTTTTTTGTTTGCTTCTAGTAAACTGCATTACTTAAGATTTCTTTGAATTGTATTTTAGGAATTATGTGCTTGTGGATGTATTATGTTGATATGAACGTTCCTTCAGGTTTCGATGTGCGGAGTTTGATTCCAAAGCTTTTTGCCTTGTTCTAATCAAACTCTACACAACCTTCTATTAAGAAAGGACAGAAAACCAGTCTGCATGTTATTTATGTAACTGAACTGCTAGAAGGTTTTTCATTTACTGTCAAAAAGATCGGAAATGACTGAAACTAATGTTAACATCAGTTACACAATGGAAAGACCCAATTAATAGTAATCGTAAAAAATGTATCTGTAATGTAACAATAGTTGGCGCGCTCTTTCGTAGGATCTTTAGAAATCGATTTTCTTTATTTGAATATGCCTTACATCTTTGGTTTGCTTCTAGAATCTCTGGTATAAGTGTGCAAACCGCTTTTCAATTTCCAAAAGGGATGCAGGAACATCTCGATAACTCCCAGCAAACAATATAACTATAAATTTGCGAAAAGAAGCATCTTTTAAGGTTACTAAAAAATGTTGGTTTAGCAAGTAACAAAGCAAATCTGATCAACAAAAGTATCTCATGTTATCAAAAATGCCGTCGCAGCCAAAAACTCTTTGAAAAGAGCTATCACGAAGATTCAAGTCATGAGATCGATTTAGTAAGTATAACGGAGGAACTGCGATTTACGACATTGAACATACATTACAACATGAAAGACGCCGATGTTTTAGAAGAGACTGGAGATACATGAACCTAAACCTCTAAATAACGAAATCAATAAAAATTCTAAAAGTATCTATTGCAAACAATTGCAATAAAGCATAGTAAACCTTTATATGATTCAAGAACTGGTTTCTTAAATCTTCATTCCAGTCTATAAGAAGATTCACCAAATGTAGGAATATAGCACAGTGATGTTAATTTTTTGTAAAGGTATAGCCAAAAAATTTCCATTAAATATCTATCCTATTTCCTTCATTAGAAAAAGGTTTTTGATTATATCTGTTAGAGACGATTGTAAAATGTACTGGAAGACAAAAAGTAATCAAAAAGTCCCAAACCACAAAGGTTACAAGCTCAATACCTAGCAGAATTGCAGTAGATAGATAAAAAAGAACGACATCAGTGAAAAGCTAAGAAATCTCAGATTTCTGTTTTGAGGATTGTAGCATGTAACATTTATTGCTAAGAAAATTGCGGAATTAATAAGACGTGACTGTTTAAAGGACTGTAACGGTCTGGAAGCCGTCACTTAAATTTCAATTATTTATTTGCAGATATTAGTACACCTGGTATAACTCCTTTTAATTTATAACAATTTTTGTATGGAATTTCAATTTATAGGATACCACCTTCTCCCGTCCAAATTTTAATATGCAGGTTTCCTTCTGCTTGCCCGCTGTGTCGAATAGAGTGCTTTCAAGTATTTTTTTTTCTAAAGTGGTTTCCTTTGAGGGAACTATATTGAATTCTTTATGTATCTGAATTAACTTAGCGCTATTTGATGTTAAATAGTTGGTGTCTGATAATTAGGTGAGCTGAGTCCTTTTATAACTTTAATTTACTTATTTGAAGGAGTTTTTGACTTCAATTGTACACTCTTGTTTTATCTATTTTTCTAGACAACTTCCGGAGGGTCGTTAAGCCTATAAATAACAGCATTATTTTAATTTTTACCTTACGAACCGAAACTTCGCTACAAAGACAATTGTTAGTTCCTGCTGTTATCCATCCACAGGTGAGATCTTGACGCAACGTGCCAGTGCACCCCTTTGAGATTACCAAGAAAAACATCTGTTAAACTCTTTTTCTTTCTGGCAATTAAATTGCTTATTAACCAGTTAGACCTATTTACAAAATCAGAACTATTACATAATATTTTTGGTAATTTTTTTAAATATTTTGCACTGTTATTTATCAGATGTAATAATTATTATACAATTCAACTTATTTAATTAATTATACTTTAAGTATTTAATTTATACATTTTTGTAAATGGTGACGTCATACTACTGCGTTTGATTTAATTGAATCAGTTATCAAGCTTTGACAACAAATTAGTAATTTTGTTTACAGGCATATACTTTTTGCTCTTTTTGGATAGAAATTCAATAATTTTATCAAAGTCTGATGCCCTTAAAACTTGTTTTTGTATATTTGTGTGTTTTTTCTTTTTAGTTTTTTTTTATTACTCTTTTACGGTGGCTGGTGCCCAATATTTTTCTCAATTGTGCAGCACCTGCAAGTCTTCGACAATCGCTTTTTTAAACTCGCGACTGGCCCTTGTGGTTTTTCCAAATTAGTATATTTTTTTATCTTTTTTATTAAGAACGTCACAGAACTCATTGCACTGTGAAAACTGAGAAAATCCTCTTCTATTATTCTATTAACGCCATTAAAATGTATTGAAAAAGCAAAAAACTCGAAATAAAAAAGTTTTAATACATGCAAACTATGCAATGTTACAATGCACCTTACAGCAAAAAGATGATAATAATTGAGAGTATGATAAATTCTTAGTGACGTAAATAGATTATTGGAGGAATTGGGACAGATAAGATTTAAGGTGCACTGCGTGCTATTTTCTGTAGTACCTCATAAGATGCTAATAGATCTATTGAAAAGGATAAAGTTGATACTAAAAAAGTTAAAGTCCTACAGGCACGCTTTAATAAAAATAACCAAGACTACCAAATTTTTAAAAAATTCCTATAAGTTTGTTTCCTTTTCTTTACATGATGACCCGAAATTGTATGTGAATTCAGAAGCTAAACGCGGATTTCTACTTACAGTAGTCTGTAGCAGTAATAATATTCAGTCGAATCTGGATTAGACAAATATGCAACAATTGCAATTATCTACTTGAGAAGAATGAATATTATGGATTTTCTGCAAAAATGGCTTTAAGGTGAACTAGAATTTGAAAACTCACTAAGCTGAACTGAGAATCAGCGTCGATACGGACTTTGATCGGTTGAACCGCTTTTTCATGGCTGCAGCCTGATACATACAGCATTAAAATACTTATATCTATAAAAAAGAAATTGAAAAATAATTTCATTAAAGGGGATCACAACACAAAAAACAAGTTTGTCTCAAAATGAAGTTTTCAGGTATTGATATTGGTGTGCAATTTCTTGGAAGTTTATCTGATAGGATAAGGAAGTTATGAGCAATAATTGATATGTGTGTGACGTCAAACTGCCAGGTGACCGCGTCAAACGCTCGAGTTTTATATGCATTGCGTTCGCATTCAGTGATGTTTTACAAGCAGTTTTTTATCAGATTTTAAATTTAATTTTAAAATACCTAGTTGTAGTGCGTACGGTTATGTTTTCCTGTTTTTACTTATTTTAATCTTGTAACTACCCCTAAGCTGGTAAACCACTGCTCACTGTTTTAAATCCAACATAACTCCCGTTTTCTTCGGGAAAGCATTGTCTAATTTTATTTACTGCGCATGATGGTATTACAATGCGATTATGCCTTCCAATTGTTGTCCATGCATTTATCCACGCAATAAATTGTTTATATGCTATATAGCGCCAGGTTTTATTTAAAACACTTTCTGCAGTTAGCAATTGCTTCTTAAAACGACTTTTTGTTTTTAAAGCAAGATTATGTCTAGCCAACTGCAGTACGTCCTTATCTAAAATCAATTTTGAAAATTGTGGACACTCGGTAACACAACGAAAATTGTCAGTTTTAACTTTTTCCATGCATTTCTTTTCACTACAACACATGCTTTCCTCATCAGTCAACATCTCTTTACAATTTCCACATTTACACCAACTCCTGCTCTTGATGTGGTATCTACATATTCATTAGAATCACTGTCATCACTTACTTTCTCAAAATTCTCACGAGTAAGTTCAAACTGGTAAGGTCTAATAGGTACATTTAAAAAAAACTACAATCTAAATGAACGACTTTAACTTCCACACTTTATTAAATTTACGAAGGTTTAGAATTTAAAAACAAAAATTTAAAATATGAATATTTCATCTCCATGTATTTATGGTAACAATCTCAAATACCTACTGAAAGAATCAGCGTGATATAACGGGATTGGTATGTATTTTTTCGCAACATGTAATTTGATCTAAGAGTGTAATAAATCGGTTCCTGATATAATGCCGCACATAGCCACAACACGACCGCCTGGCAGTTTGACGTCACACTCAAATCTTTAAACAGCAATATTTACATAACTATTCCGAGTAAACGGGACTTAGCCCATTCGAATTCCATTTTAATGACCTACAAAAATATGTTAAAAAATAAATTACGATTTTTGTGTTGTGATCCCCTTTAAGAGGATTATAAAAGTTTGAATTTTAGGTCTACAGTTGGTATCATCAGAACTACCAATAAGTTATAGGTTACGTTACAGGAATTATTGACTGAACTTGGTAGTACTGATGTACCGACCGACCGACGACAGAACCAAAAACTTATGATTAGGGTACGTATCCATCTTTACCATAACCAAACAATGCAGTGCCAAAATCGATCAATCGAACTTTATTATGTCTTTTATAGTACTAAAATATGAGATCTACTGTGTCGAACTACTAGTCTTGCTTGTTCTAAAAGTGCTGCCGTCATTTTATTTTTTGTAAAAATGGTGGAGAAGTATTGCAAGTTGATAAAGAAGCACCATATACAGATACACTTAGCGGTGGTCCCCAGAGGATTCTATACTTCATGAAAGTGTACTTCTAACAAAAGAAACGGCTGCTTGTTTACAAATCTTACAAAAAGAGCAAAACTGATGCTTTGGTTGTGAAAAAAATTTTTAAACAAAATTTTATAAACTAAAACTTAGGGAAAGGAACTTTGTTTTGCTTGGTACCTCATGCGTGCGAAGTTAGATTTCTTTACAGTAAAATACTGTTATCCCTGTGGCAATAATCTTGCAAACCATCAGATTGCAAAGTTTACTGAACCCAGGTACGTACCTGCGGTACCTTACCTTAAGATGCCTATTATTCTACACATATTTAATATTTATATCCCGCCATCAGTAGTGAATATGTAATTGCTCTAAAATAGACTATTATACTATTAGAAAGATATGCAGGGTGTCAATTAAGTAAGTGGACGTATTACAGACCTAGTACTGTTATGTTACTAGCATGTTACGTCACTGAAAAAAATTACAATTTTGTTAAGTTTGGATCTACACTCAATTCAGTATACGTACCAATATGACCACCGTCACCTCTCGGTATATAAAGTTCTTCTTGCAGTGATGTCAGAACTTATAAGTAGTGATTTGCTATCTACAACATTCAGATGAAAATTCTCGTGCAGTTACTGCAACATAATGTTTATTTTTTTCTGCAGAGCTTAAGTTAGGTATTTGTATCAATGGGGGGTATTTAAAGGATTTTGTAACTTTGACATCTTGTATCTAAAAAGCTATGCTTCTTAGGGTGCACAGCGCCCCAAAAAAAGAGAATGGACAGAGCTAAGTGCCAGCTGAGTAGGCAACGCATTCTACATCACCATTACTTTCAAGCAGTTCAAGCCAAGGCAGGTTCACTGCAGGGCGCCTGGCGCAAATAGTTTCGCTTAATTGAATCTTTACCTTGCCGGGACCGCTTAGGTAAAGATTCGATGATGCTGTAGAATGGGTTGCCTACACAACTGTAAATATCTTAGAACTATAGTCTAAATCAAATAAGAATAAAGCGAAGGAAATGATAGGGACAGCTTGACCTTCATCGTCATTGGTTAATAAACGAGTCCGTTTTACACAACTTTAACATGCTGATTTTATTGAATACCGTGTTACCAGATGTACGAAAGTAAATTACTTATAGTTACATAAAAAAATGTTTTATGATATATATCTGATAAAACAATTTTTTAGTAATGTTTATAACTGAAAAATATATAACGTACTTTTCATAAATGCCTTAAAAATAGATGATAAGACAAACCTAAAAGAAACGGAGACGTGACAACGTTGGCTTTTGTGAAGTTGTAATATAACCACACTTTTTCCTTCTTGCTTGGTTAGGGTCAGTTAGCCTGTTATTCTAATTTTGTCATTTTACGTCTTTTTTTGGTATTGCTGTAATTCTTTTATTTATATTAAAATAGTTCTTTTAAGAGCTCATTAAACTCAGCGTATCGTTATACAGGTAATTATAATTTGAATTATAACAACCTAATGATCAAAATATCAATGCAATATTTCAGGTTATATTTGCGATTATGGCTGAAGTTTTCAAAAATGCTAAAGGAAAACACGTAAAAAGTGGTCAGAGACTTATGGCTTACAATGTCTATTTAAAACATTTACAAAACAACAGTAAGACTTGGTCAGTCAAGCAAACGTCGGCTGAAGTTGGGATCGGACAGAATACGATGTGGAATATAATTAAACAAATGGAAGCTTCTGGATTGGTACGATCTCCTAAGAAAACTAGGGAATCAAAAACATGTTTTCAGAAACTTAAAGACTTCGAGAAATCTGCCATACGAAGACATGTACATTGTTTTTATTTTCGAAATGAAGTTCCAACTGTAGGAAAAATACTACAAGCTGTTAACGAAGACGATTTATTACCAGATTTTAGTTATTCAACATTACATAGAACGTTATTAAAATTAGGATTGAAATATGATAAACGAACAAGAAAAACGATTTTGATTGAAAAGCCAACTATTGTTTTGTGGAGAAGAAAATATTTAACTGCTATTAAACAATACCGAGAAGAAGGAAGAACGATTTATTACACAGATGAAACATGGGTTAATGCAGGACATATGGGAAGCAAAGTTTGGCATGATACTACCATTAAAACTGCCAGACAAGCATTATTTGAAGGCCTTTTAACTGGAATCAAAGATTCATCAGGCAAAGGAAAGAGGTTAATAGTTGTTCACATCGGTAGTGAATCTGGCTTTGTTGATGGAGGACTTCTAACTTTTGAATCCAAAAAGACAGGTGAGGACTGTATTGTTTTTGTATGTTTTTTATTACAATAAATTATTTGAATGTTTGTAGGTGATTATCATCAAGACATGGATGGAGATGTTTTTAAAATGTGGTTGGAAGGGATCCTACCTAAATTAGAACCTCATTCGGTCATTGTAATGGACAACGCCCCTTATCATAGTGTTAAAGCTGATAAAGTACCCACTCGGAATTGGAGAAAAGATCGGATTATTGATTGGCTTTATGGCAAGGAAATTACACCAGGAGATAATTGATTGAAATTGCAATTATTAGAATTGGTAAAACAGTATGTGTTATCACATCCAACACCATATGTCATCGATGAACTTATTAAAAAGAGTGGAAGATTAATTTTAAGATTACCACCGTATCACTGTAATCTGAATCCTATTGAGCTAGTATGGGCTCAAGTTAAGCAACATGTTGCTGTTAATAATCGAACGTACTCTATCGAAGAGGTAAAGCAACTCTTATGTGATGGAATTGCTGGTGTAACTGCAGAAAAGTGGAATGATTGTGTCAATCACGTAATACGTGAAGAAAATCATATGTGGGATTTAGACGGAATAACAGAACAAGTGGTTGAAAAAATTGTGATTAATTTACAGTCGGAGAGTTCTAGCGAGGAGGATTCTGCTGACGATGATATGGAGGTAGAGTGATTACCAGAAGTATAAATACACAAACAGCAAAATGGATGCACTATTGTTATATACAGTACCTACAACTCCTGCTCCTTAATTAAAATATGTTTTGTAATTATTGAATTGACTTGTACTACAGGCTTTTTACCTTTTTGTTTATGTAAAAACTAAACAAATAAACATTTACATGTTAACTCGTAACTTCCTTTGCTTCGTAAGAGGTATATACTTATGAGGTTATTCATTATACTTTGTCATTATAAAAATCTACTATTTCATTTATTCATAGTTCGTCAGCTACTGGTTTTTAATTTTTATACATATTCTTGAACAACTATTAGAAAGCAATTTCAAATTTGACGCCCTTTTCGAACACTTCAGCTGCTTAAATCTGCCTTGCACCGCAGTGCTACCTACTTTATTCTTATTTGATTTAGACTATAGTTATAGTCCTGTCCTTTCTTTTTTTTGGGGCAGTGTACATATTTATGTATACATAGACTTTTTTGCTTACTTTATGGTCTAAAATAATAATTAAATACACGAACTTTGGACTATCAGTTTAAAATGACTATAACTTACACAAAATGGGTAGTTTTTGTTTTTCATGGAATGCATTGCTTTTACTAAGTTACTTTTCCAAAGTTTATTTTAGGATGCTCAGGGAAACTTTTTATCCGATTAAAATATGATTAAAGAAAATGAAATTTTATTCACAAATGTTCTGCTAAATTGGGCGTAAATAAAAGCAATAATATTGTCTACTGTTTCTAAGCTATCAGGACAAAGGAAAATTGTAATTCCAGTCTCAGCCATAAAATCTCAGAATAAGCCAATTTTATGATACGGAAAATATTCAAAAGTAACTCTTTTTGTTATATTGTAGTTCTTAAAATTAACATAATTGTTGGTTTCTACAATGGTATAACTTACTTCTATTGAAGAAATGCATCTGCTCCATCCTATATCTACTAGGTACTACTAAGCTTGTAAATTCAGTCGTGAATATCTCACAGATGGTAAAAAGTAGATCAAAAATTTGTCTCACTGTATATTTTTGCTGTAGCTCCGTTAGAGAAAACTAATTAGAACCTTTTAAGTTCATAGTATTTATTGTTAAATAGATAAGTAGCTCTTTGTAATATTTTTATTGAAAACGGAATTTCCACTTTCTTTTTTCCATGCAATTTATTTCTTGAAGAATATATACATACTAGTGGGAAATGCAGTTAATTGATTAATAAAAAAGTAAAGTTTTATCGAGTTAGTAGGCGTTATATTATGCAACCTTCTAAGCCGAGCAGTCAGTGGGTGATACTATGCGTAAACAGTGTTTTATTAAAAAGAGGCAAACGACACAATTTAAATTATATTAGCAATAGTAAATAGGATAAATTAAAATGGTAAAATAAAACCAGTTTACCACAGACAAAAAAGAAAAGTAGTAAATTACAGAATTTTTATTTAAGAATCTAACCAGCATTCCGTTATCAAAATCGAATGTTATTTTCTGACGAAGTGTTTTGTTGTCGCGGAGTTTATGCTATGTATGCTGCTGCTAAGCTTCTATAAGAAACGAAACAATCAACGTCAATACTAAAATATTGTACTATTTATTGTTGCTTATACATCAGATTTCAATTAATTATCTTAAACACTTATAATTTCTCAATTAAGTAACAAAGAATTTTACAAAGAAAATTTCTGTAGTCTACAAACAGAAGCAATTTCTAATACACTGTAATAACGGATTCTCTGCCTTTTCCTACCCCAATCCATCTTATAGGAACTTCCAAAATTTCCTGTATTTGTAAAATGTACCTCTTAGCATTTTCCGGCAAGTCATTAAAGTTTCGTATATTCTCTGTACTCGTTTTCCATCCAGGCATTACTATGTACTCTACTTCTAGAGATGACAAATCTGCTGCATTAGAAGGAAAATAATTTATTCTTTCCCCTCGCAAAATGTACTTCACACCTAATTTAATTTCATCTAAAGTATCTAAGATATCTAGCTTGGTTAGGCATATAGCTGTGTAACCATTCACCATATTTGAATACTTCAATGAAACTGTGTCCAACCAACCACATCGTCGTTTTCTTTTGGTCACCACCCCAAATTCAAAACCTCTTTGTTGCAAATGCGCACCAATTTCATCAAATAATTCAGTTGGAAATGGCCCGTCTCCTACTCTTGTTGTGTAGGCTTTTACAACACCAATTACTTCTGTAATTTTTGTAGGTGGAATTCCCAAACCTGTACAAACACCACCTGCACTGCAATTAGAAGACGTTACATAGGGGTAAGTACCAAAATCAATATCCAACATCGCTGCATTTGCACCTTCTACCAAGATCTTCTTACCATCTTCAACGCACTTGTTCAAGTAACAAACTGTTTCTTTAACAAACGGTCTAACTCTTTCTGCGTAATCAGCATATCTTTTCAATTCTTTTTCAACATCCACAGATAAATTGGGAAACATTCTTTTGTACATAGTCACGAGCGATTGAAATTTCTCACTAAACTGTGAAAAGTTCTGCAATAAATCTCCTATTCTTATACCATTTCTAGTTGCTTTAGACGAATAAGTAGGTCCAATACCTTTCTTTGTAGTTCCAAGTGTTTGACCTTTGTGACTTTTTTCTAACTCCTGAAATCCATCAATCTGTTGATGAAAATCAAAAACTAAATGTGCTTTATCTGAAATAATAAGTCTTCCTTCCAAATTAATAAGACCCTTTTGAAAATTTTCTTCGAGCTCATCAAAAAGACTTGGTAAATGAATAACTACTCCATTACCTATTACTGATGTACATTTAGAACTGATTAAACCGCTTGGTAAAAGGTGGAAATTGTATTCAGAGCCCTCAACAACTACTGTATGTCCAGCGTTGTTTCCTCCTTGACATCTACATACAACATCAACATCTGCTGCTAACATGTCTACCACTTTGCCTTTTCCTTCGTCGCCCCATTGTGCTCCCAAAATGACTATTACGTTACTTGTTGGAGATTCTCCTAAGGGTCCTCCTAGGTGAGAACCATAGGCATCACCGTTTATGTGATTTGAGCTTGACATCTGTCAAAAAATAAACAATTGAAAATTAGTTTTGTAGAACTAGAAATGATCAGAAGTTATAAAATTTATTATTGTACCATAAGAAAATTTACCCTCTCTCTGGAAAAACGGGTTCATTATTATTATTTAGTCCAGTCAATGAATGTCCGAAAGCTGATTGTAGAGGACATGGAAAGGGGGAGAATTTTTCTCTTGAGGACTTTGTTGGGGGTAGTTATAAGACAAATATACTAAAAGTTCCTGCCCCTAGCCTTGCCGCTTCAGGGAGGAGGGGGGTGGAAAGGTCCCTCTTTTTGGTTTCTTGCTTATAACTCGGAAACGGTGTGTCGTACGGTAAGAAGTATTCCCTACAAAATAAAAAATAATTAAATTTCCTACAAGACTGTCTATATTCATTTTCTTTCTATGTGTTATAGTTTTCGAAATATTCGTCAGCGAAAATCAATGATTTTTGAAAAACCTTTTTTTGCCTCACATTTTTCGTCAAACTTGTCCTTGTAACTAACTCCTCAGCCTTATGTTTTACAGAAAAGTCGTCAGACAAAAAGTTGTAGAGTATTCAGTCCCCTTTAGAAATATGTAATAGTTACTAATTTATCTTCTACAGGTCAGAGGTTACAGCAATTTGAAGTTTTTGAATACATTTCGTGATTTCTCAAGAAAAGTCAATGAATGTACAAAAGGGAGTTGTAGAGGAATTATTCTCTTGAGAAATATGTTGCAAGTAGTAAGGAGGCAAAGATACTGAAAGTCCCCGCCCCTAGCCCTGCCGCTTTAGGGGAGGTGGAAAGGTCCCTTTTGTTGGTTTTTTCGCTTATAACTGGGAAACGGTGCGTCGTAGGGTGAAAAGTATTGCTTATAAAATAAAAGACAATTAAATTTTCTACAAGAATGTTTATATTTATTTTCTTTCTAT
The DNA here is from genome assembly GCA_011009095.1 of Ignelater luminosus. Classification (NCBI taxonomy): domain Eukaryota; kingdom Metazoa; phylum Arthropoda; class Insecta; order Coleoptera; family Elateridae; genus Ignelater; species Ignelater luminosus. The sequence goes on along the minus strand of VTPC01003452.1, from coordinate 16 downwards.
GTGTTATAGTTTCCGA
>VTPC01003451.1:85685-151982 GCA_011009095.1 Ignelater luminosus | reverse complement strand
TTAATTACGAAAGTAATAATCTGCACGCTAAAAGTTAACAACCCCAAAACACCTTCATCTTATTTATGTAGTTTGCATAAACAGGCAATTTTTAAAGAAAATTGGTTTCTTACACATTACAAGCCTTTTGCAGGTTGTTTACAAAACCTTGAAAAGAAAACATAAAAGTATAAAAATTAAGGAATGGGCACGTGTAGAAGTGAAATAAAATGTTACATAAAACGTAAAATGTCAACATCAACAAACTTTTAATAATTTCTTGTTTAAACAGTACATTTCCCTTCGAGCACAGGGTTTGAACCTTTGTGCGGGTCCTCGTCGGCAGCGTGACCATTCATTCATTCACAAAGGAGTTTTGTGCGCTACAGGAAATAAGCCTCTGAAAAGAGTTGAACATCATAAAATACTGCGAACTACGACGTAATGCTTGTCAGATTTCTTGTTTATTTTGAAACGTCAAGCGCTATACAGTGGTGTTAGTGCGTGTTTGTTATCAACCCAAAGTGTATTTCCATTAAGATAACAAAATTGTTGTAAAATATTTTTTTAGAATAATTTAGATATGCAAACATTTAAAAAAAAAGTCAAGAAGTAAAATATGAAAACAATAAACTTATTATGAACAGAATAAACTGATTTGTTAAAGAGTTAGCTTCATTTCAATTTTTCAAACAGGGACTGTTGTAGTTTTACGGTCTCTCAAGAATTCATCAACAGTTTGCTACTCTTCAGCGCATTATTATCACTACAAATAAAGTAGCTAGACGTCCCAAAAATATAACTGAAACGTACGCAGAAAACACGGTCTTCTTACTTTTAAAGTTTCCAAGCAAATAATCAAGACCATTTTCAGGCCACTTCTTAAATCAAATTTTTCGACGCTAAACATTAACAAAATCCAAAAAGCTGTGAAAGTCTACAGACAACATCAAAGTGTCATTTGAAATTCTGGTTTTCTGCTTACCGCTATTTAAAATATCATTGGTCACGACTAATCCCTACATTAAATTCTGGAACACGTAATTGATGATCTTAGTTATTATTGTGCTAACTGCATCTTTAGTACCTTTGGACAGTAGGGTCTTCCGAAATACCAAAGGCCGAAATGAGATATTCATGTAGTCTTTGGATCACTGAACCACAATTTACCAGAAAAGGTATTTTTAATAGTCAAATAGTCAAACTTTTGAGTATTTAACTTTTGTCAACTCAAGAAAATATGTACTCCATATTAAAAGTATTCTCTATATCTGATCAAATATCATAAATCGTAATAGGAAATCAAGCACTGATCATCATAGAAACATTTTGACATGGAAGACAAACAAGCAGAAGAAAGTCATGAAGGAATTGATAAATTGGTCACACTTCTTGAGCTGAAAGATTATTATTGAAATAAAGTATCACAGATGAGCTTCCTTTGTTAGTGTTGTAATACACGAATGTGAAGCTTTTCTTTCAATTATGCATTTGCCTACATATCAAGTCTTGCAGCTTTATTGTAAACTCATTCTTTCTAAATTAATATTAACCTGACATTAACAGTAAGAAAAAAGTAAGAAAATTACACCATGAACACAAAGTTCCAAAATTCGGCTTGATCTATCACAGCAAAAACAGGTTAATGTGCTAGAATAAAGAAATCAATATGATATTCAAGAAAAAACTTATAATTTTAAAATGTGTGGCAAAATAAATTGAATTTCCATTTGAAATTTAATTTCGTATCAGCTCTTGAGTTTTGTTGCCTCTAGAATTTCATTACGTGAGTTCCAAATCTGGATTTCGTCTTTGAGAAGCGAATTCAGAGCATGTCCCTTTTTACAGAATTATTACATCTGCTTCAGGTGTCTCAGTTTTGTTCTACTGAGATTCTAAAGTTAAAAAGGTTATCTAAAGCCTTTTGCATCAAAACACAGCATTTGTCCTTACAGTATCTTTCATTGAGAGACTTTCGCAATGATAACAAAAATAAATCTTTTTTACAAGTGATCATTGGTAAAGAATTTGACTAGGCGTTGGTCTTTCTAGATTCAATTAAGAAAACGGAACAGTAACTATTTGTGACTATTCCAGTCCATTTTTACAAAAACAAAACATCTTATATTTACAGTATACTCTGTTCACGCTATTTTTGGGTCGTCACAGGCCATGCTTTCATTTTGTTAGATTGAAAGTGTTTTATTTTTTTGCTGCAATATCAGATTCGACTTCCTCTATTTCCATTTGATTTTCATTCCCTACAATTGCTATTTTCATCTCTGGTGGAAATGTATTGTTTCGTGACATTATATGCCAATGCGTAGATGTTCTTCCTGATACCTAAAAAATTTTAATTTGAAGATATCTAAAGTCTTTCATTGCTTTTTATAACTTTCATTACAGGAAAAGCTGAATCAGTCATTTTTACATAGATGCGTATGCAGAGCATAGAGTAAAGGCTTCTGACGTTTTCTACATCCAAATAGATTTCAGATTCCAAACTCCAAAGGAAAAAGGGTGAAAGAAGAGAAAAAGAGACGCGTTCAATCGGTCTTTTGGCAGAATAACAGAATAATAATTTGTGTGAACAAGATGTATCCATACTTTTTTCTTTTCTTGCACGTTTTTACCTAACGCCCATAGACAATCCCAAAAACATTCAACAAGAACATTTCAGATACCTAATTGAAAAACTCTTTTTCCTCAACTAAAGACTAGAAGTTGGCTGTAGAAAGATTGGTTATGTTTTTACACCTGCATTTCTTAATAATTATTATAGCAAGTATTAAATTCACCACTTGAATGCAGAAACTCCTTAATCACATAGGATCTGAAAGTTGTTCCTTCCTTGCTGTTGGGACTTTTCCAAAATCACTTTTACGTCTAAAATATTGACTTCCCTCATCGTCATATTTAAGGAAGTAATTATAAATAATGATAATGATAATTCAGAATACCTTTGTACTGTCACTTTTCAGACACAATTTTATTACTTTACCATTAAAGGTACCCATTTAGAGTTTATAAAAACGCTCATAAATTCAGCCATATAAAGTTTATTGTTTTCATAACGGAGGTTAGTGTCAATTTTCTTAAGTAATATAAGTAATCATAAAAATAATTTTATGTGCGATATAGACTATGATTCTAAAGATGTTTTTTATTGCTTGGGATCGGGTGAAAATTGAAATTACAAAGTTCGCATTTTTTGAGACATTGACATTAATCGCTTGCAAATATGTTGGAAAATGTTCACAAAACGAGTACGCTTGTTGAAACTTGCTCTTACAAGTGGTGGAAGAATTAAATTGAAGATTTCTATGCTATAACCTCACACTTATAAATAATAATCAAAGCGATCGATGTGAACTTTTGTAAGTTTAATTTATACTGCAAATTAAAACAAAGTTCTATTGTTAAGGCTGATATAAAAACAGAAAATGTGAATAAAATCAAAAGCAGTATGTAGTAAGCAAAATGATCTGGCATAAAATAAAGGATAATAAAAGTTTAAGGACGAACATTTCTAGCATAATAAAATGAAACAATAGCACCGTTAAGAAAACTATTACAGTAGAGTGGAAAATTTTTCTGGTATTCTTATTACAAATTTTCCCTAAGAAGATATTAATAATCAGATTTTATTTTTATAAATAATTCTCATTAGTGACCACCAGCAGTCTAAATTTAACATAGTTGTGAATAAACCTGTAAAGAAAACAGATAAAGCACACGCATATTTCCAATAAATTCCAACTTCCCATAATAATTTATTTACACGAGAACGGAAATCGCGGCTTGTTTCTATTTTTAATTGCAGGAAACTGATACCCATAAAACCTTTTGTTGAAAGTATGCCAAATGTTGCATTTTGCATTGCGACAATTAAATAATTTGTCAAACAAACGATATCCGAATGCCTTAAACTGTATTAGAGAAATATTTTAGTCCAATTATTCTGAAAGAAAATATTCCAGAAAAGCTTTAATCATTATCACGGTAAGAATCATTATTTTGGGTTTGAGTTACAATGTCAAACTTATACATCAGTCGGTAGCTAAATCTTGAAATCAAGTTTCTAATATTTTATAATAAATTCTTTAAGAAATAAAATAAAACTAAAGATTTCTCGTTAATTAATTATTCAATCCGATTATAAATTTAATTTATTGCGCAAAATACTATAAATTACCTAAGAATATAACCACATGATAAATTAATCGCTTCATTTATATCATAAAACGTCCTTCTGTATAATCAAATTATCGAAAATCAATTGCAAAAGGAACCAATAAGCCAACCAACCAATGTTATGATATGAACTACTGTTTCTAATTTGAAACACGGCGTAGTTTTCAGGAGTTTTCATTGATAGAAATGTTTACAAGTTTCTTCCTATATAGTAGGTTGAGTTCTTCTTTCAAACATTCCAACGACCAACGTCAAAACTTGAAAATCAATATTTCCATCCAACTTCAAAGTTTCTCAATAAACTTAGTTATTATTTCGAGTATCTCGTAGCTTTGCTACAATATCACCAACATTTCTCTTTTTTTGTTAACAATAAAAAGTTGGTTGAGTTAGAAGTTTAGACTTGTTTGTCACATCAACAATTTCGTAAGTAAATAACTGAGAAACATATCCAATATTAAATCAATTTGAAACAATTTTAGAATATGAGAAAAATGTTGTAGGAGTTTCGGCTACTGTATTTATTTTTCATGTAAATTGTTTCAAATTATGTGAATGCCAAGTGTAGCAGTGGCTAACACAGGGGTGAGAGATCGTGGTTTATTAAGTAATAAAGTGATTACAGAAAAGAGTGCCAGAAAGTATCTGACTACTGATCAAATAATAAAGATAACCCAGGAGAAATGGATTGATTGATATTTATTGATTAAATACTAGAGTAAAAATGTGAAATGATATTTATTGCCTTAGAATTAAAAATCACGAAATGAATAACTTGAAATGTCCCTTCGGAAGCGTTTATTCTTATTAAGATAATAAATTTTGTAAACTTTTTCATAACCATTTCGTATTAGAAACATTCATTCGCTTTAAAAGATATCTTAAATAAAAATTCACATCATTATTGTATTTCAAGGAATTTATCAAATAATAATAATTAGAATGCGAGCTAAAAAAGTAGATAGTAATAAAAATTTATTAAACATAATAAAAACGCCTACTATTTATAAAGAGAAAAAACACCCCATAAAAATGATAATAACAAGGCAAACTTTTAAAATTATCAAAATCATTTGCCTTTTCCCTTTTCCATTTCGTTCTCACACGTCAATTCGTTTGAATTCTTTTCGTCCAAATATAACCAAGTTAAACGCGGGTCTCCTGATTTTTAATGGACAAATTCTTTTGTATTAAATTATCTGTAAAACTGAAAAAATAATTTTGTTTCAAGTGTTTTGCTTTGACGAATACGAAAGAATCTATAAATCATTGAAATCATGCAAAACGGATTAAATTTTTTTATTTAAAAGCTGTGACTCGGAAAAATTTAGAATTCAATAAATAATAACTCTTATGAACAAGAATATATATCGTAATCAGTATAAAAAAAAACAAATTGTTATACGGCTGTACAGCAGTTTATCTTAACAACCTTGTTCCTATCAACATAAAATACTTTTGAGTGCGCACTGGCTTTTGTCTTTCTTTTTTAATTATTTTTATTCTCTTTCTTCACATCATCTTGTTGGAAAATGTGCGTATATTCTTCGCGAAAATAATAAGATAACAAAATGCTGAAATAATAAACAAATAAAGACATTGTGGCCACTTTATTTTTGTAAAACGTGTATTTTTTTGTAAGAGACGCGGCAAAATTGATAAACATAATGTGATGCATGTACATTGAATCAATGAATTAATTTTATTTTTTTGATGTTTATAAATATTTTGTAATGATTTTCTGATATTTGATTGATAACCTAAATAAGACCACCTTGATCAACACGTGACAACTTCAATCAAACTGACAGTTAATTTTTTTTTAAACAATTTTACATTTAATTTTCGTTTCTTTATTATTCTTATTTTTTTGTTTACCACCTTTTTTTTATTCTTGTTTACCTCACTTCACCACAACCTTTTAACTTTACACTTCCTATTGCTTTTCCGCAGACCTCCTTGCTTCCATACACCCTTCGTAGAGTCGGTCTTCCTCTGTTAGTGAAGACAACCTTCTTCAGTACGTCGCTGTTTGGTTCACCGGTTGCTTAAGTCCGCACCAAAGACATTCGGATAACACATATCAAAGATTCCATTATTCCTCTGCACAATAAAATGTATTAGAAGGTAAATCAATTAAATACGAGAGGGTTGCTATTTATATTTCTGGCCTTGGCAACACTGACTGTTTCCAGGCGTCAGCTGACATTTCCGGTGTAAACTTTACATTGTTGAACATAACCTCAACCACAACATTTTGTCATTTGAGTGCGATTAGTGTTGTTTGCAGTTAATTGAAGAGTGCATTCCCTAGTAAAAAATGGAATTGACCCGTGAACACTTTCGTGCAATTATTTTTCATAACTTTCGACGTGGATTATCACGACAAGAGTGCATCAATGAACTTAATACATTACATAGCGATGAAGCTCCATCCTACAGCACTGTAAAAAACTGGTATAATGAATTCAAACGTGACCGATGTTCACTCCAGGACGAAATCCATGAAGGCCGTCCAAAATCTGTCGTTGTGCCTGAAAACATCGATGCTGTGCGTGAACTGATTAAACAAAATCGTCATGTGACATACCGTGAGATTGAGGCATCTTTGGGCATTAGTATGACTTGCATCAACAAGATATTACATGATCATTTGGCCGTAAAAAAAATTTGTTCCCGTTGGATCCCGCATAACCTGACCAATGCTCAAAAGAAGGCTCGCGTCGACTGGTGCATTGAAATGTTGAAAAAATTTGCGAAAGGTGCATCAAAGGCTGTGTATAACATCTGCACAGGTGACGAATCATGGATCTACGCATATGACCCCGAAACAAAACAGCAATCAACTGTGTGGGTCTTTCAAGACGAGCCAAATCCAACAAAAGTTGTTCGCGGAAGAAGCACATCGAAGCAAATGGTTGCCTGTTTCTTTGGCATTACCGGTCATGTGGCAACAGTGGCGTTAGAGCAACGTAAGACGGTCAACTCTGAATGGTACACAACCATTTGTTTGCCAGAAGTCATTGGAGAAATTCGGAAAACTTCAAAGAAGAGGCGAATCATTCTTCATCATGACAATGCAAGCTCTCACACCGCTGCTCAAACAATTGAATATTTAACCAGCCAGAAGGTCGAGTTGATGGGCCATCCACCATACAGCCCTGATTTGGCACCCAATGACTTCTTTTTATTCCCGTACATCAAAAACAAACTGCGTGGTCAACGATTTTCAACACCAGAAGAAGCCGTTTTTTTGTTTCAAAACGCATATTTTGGAGCTGCCTCAAACAGAGTGGAAAAGGTGCTTCGAAAATTGGTTCAAACGCATGGAAAAGTGTATCAATCTTAATGGAGAATATTCTGAAAAACAATAAAACTAGTTTCGATCATAAATACTTGTTTTTTCATTGTTAGGCCAGAAATATAAATAGCAACCCTCGTAATAATGTTACTCTTCTTTAAATATGTTAGACAATTTTTATTATTGTGAACTGTTTCTTTCTTTCAGGACCGAATTGGTTTGAATGTCCATGAAGAAAATAAAAACTCTAAACTAATAATGACTTGAAATGAAATATATTGTTATTTATTTTAAAGTTTATAGTCTTGGCATTCAATAAAGTTTTTCTTTTTATTTTAATTTTTTCTTTAAAGATCACAACTTTTCTAAAATAAGTAACACTCACATTAACTCTCTGGCTTTTATTTCTTGTTACTCCGTTTTCATAACTAACTTATTCTTCCTTCCATTTAATACAACCTCTTTATTCCTTTTTAACTCCGTCACCCATACAGTAAAATAAACTCGATAATATCGTTCACTAATCTTTGTTTATTATCAATACTTTTAAATAACTTCTACATAAACTCGAATTCAAATCTTCAAAAATTATTTTAACCGCAACAACTTTTCAACTCAATATAAAATGTTTTTCTCTAAAAACTCTTATTAACAAAATTCAATTCAAAAAAACATACCAAACTTTTTCTAAAAATTATTATCAACAACTTATCAACAAACTTCTCTTCAATTGTCCTTTTTCTATTCATAAACTCCTATAATTAATTCTATGAACAATAAAAAAAAAACTATTACATAATCAACTAATCTTACAAATTTCAGAATATTTAAAATATTCTCTTTAATTGTTTGATTAACTAACTGTCTGTTCTTATGCTCTTCAATAACTCTAATGATATCATTATTCTTGTTGTTTTTCTTATTTAGGTATCATTTCAACCTTTTAATATCATTACAATAACTTGTCAATCTGTTAACATTACGTTAGGTTAGGAATAGATTTGTTTGCTTTAAATTAGTTTGGGTTATGTGCAGTTAAAATGGGTTAGGTTAGATAAAATCGGACCAATTTAGGTTAGTTTCTATTAAATTACAAATTAACCAGGTTAGGTTATGTCAGACTCGGTTTCCTTAAGTTAACTCAAATTAAAATGAGGTTATGTTAGCTAGAGATTGGTTTTGTTAGGTTATGTTAGATAAAAAAACCCAAGCTGTAATATAAATTTTAAAGGAAATTTGCAAATTTCGACGATCTAAATGACCAAAATGATCTGTAGAATAATAATAATAATAATAATAGTAATAATAATAATAATAATAATAATAATAATAATAATAATAATAATAATAAAATAATTATATTCTTTATTAAATCAGCATTTTTCCATTACAAATATAAAGTAAGTATAACAGACAAAGTAATATTTTAACCAACTAATTTAATCTCAAGGCGAAGTTTAGCAGTGAAATGCTGTTCTTCCACTTAGCCTTGGAAAAAACCAAAATATAATTTAGCAAGATAATAATACAACAAATGCAATAGTACAATACTGAATTATTTTGAAATAATAATAACAACAAAAGGAAGTCGCACAGCAATTTGATTATGATGACAAATTTCTGATTATGTCAGTGCAAACCCAGCTGTTTATTCTTTAAGTATGAATAATACTGAGATTTAAACTTTTATACGCTATATAACTTGAAGGCAGAGGGAAGAGTATTGTAAAATCTTGCAATGTTATACGAAAATGATCTTTGAAACAATGAAGTACTATGTGATGGTACAGTTAAAAGTCCTCTATGCCTCAAGTTAAGATGATGAACGTCAGTTCTAAAAGTTATTCGAAATGAAAATATTATCTGCTTTGTACGTGCGCAGTTTGCACAGCCAACGTTTGGCCCCATTATTGCGTGTGATGAATGCCATAAGAACAAGAAAATTGCTAGATGTTAGTGGGCAATTTTCCGCAGAACTTGTTTACAATCATAAGTGTTCCACAACTTTGGAAATGGTTAAGAACCACTGATATAGCTATTAATGTACAGTGGACCTAGTGTAAGCTTGCGGGTCACCCTGCGCAGAAGAGGAACACAGATAGGAGATGAATGAGAGAGGCACCGCATACGCGTCAGAGCATTTGTACATTAGGTGACAAAAGTTGCATCTAAAATATAAACAGGATGAAATCGTAGTTTAAAATAAAATTTAACTCTAGAGTTCGTAGTGACCTTTTGTACGAAAAACCGTAATGGATTTTGGGAAATTTTATTAATACAAACTTTTGGATGATTAGTATATATTTGCATATCAAAAAATATTTATGTAATTTAAAAATATAGTATGAATTAAATTTTAAAATATTTAAATAAATAAAATAAAAATTAAATATATAAATTAAATAAATAGTATTAAATAGTTCCGACATTAATTTTAAAAACAACACAATTACTCTAACGTACCGCAATAATTAAATAACTCAAATAACACTCTTGCCATAGAAATTCTCTGTAGCTTATGAAAATTTGTTGACCAGATGTCTTGTAATTCGGGAAAAAACCATAAATGTACATTTCCTTTCCTTTCAAACATTTTTAAAAAGACGATTAACATTTGTGCAAAGATTTATAATACCCTTTTTGTCATTCAAGTTGTAAAATTTACCTAAACCTTTTTATAAAATAGAAATCCTAACTGAACACATTTTTAAAATCTTTCAAATAGAAAATGATTTGAAATTGCTATTGCAGTAAACTGAAAAAATATTTAATAATTAAAATTAATTTTTGTGTTAATTATAATAAACAATAAGAAATAATAATAAACAATAATAGATGAAATAATTGAACAGCTCGAGAAAAACAGAGAAAATTTCGGTACTTACAGTTGGTCTAAATGCTCTATGCCAGATAAATTTTCGTCTGAATCTGAATTTTCACTTTCCCACTCAGTTTCTGAATCACTATCTTCGCCCAAATTTATAATTAAACTATCAGCTATTAAATCTAATGCAGGTTCTTTTTTCATGTATTCCAATTCGTAATTTCTACTGTGTTCACACCTCGATTTCCATTCTTCGGTAGAAAATTGTTCAAAAAATTCACAACAAAATTTCTCAACCTCCTTGAAATTAAAATTGACATTTCGTTCTCTTATATACTGTTTTAACGACGCCCATACAAGTTTATCAGGTTCAAATCCGGGTGATAAGGTGGTAATCTTAAAACATTATGACCATTTTCTAAAAGGATTTTGTCGGTTTCGTAAGTTTTGTAACGAGGCTTATACATTTGAATCAAGTTGTATAATTCCATATTGTCACTAAAAGATATATTTTTAATTCTTAGCCAGCTTCTCATATCTTCTTTTCTGCTTGCACTTGTCGGGCATTTTTCCGCCACTACATTATGATATGGGGCATTGTCAATCACTAAGACGCTTCGAGGTGGTAAATTTGGTATAAGTTTCTCCTGAAGCCATTTTTTATAATTTGAAAAATGCATTTCGTGGTGATAATTGCCCGTGGTACTTGAAGATTTGAACATCAATTCTGCTCTTTTAATAAATCCATTTTCGCTGCCGGCATGCACAATTATTAGCCTTTGACATTTCGAAATGGGTTTTCTCAATCCTGCATTGCTATGATCACTCCATGCCTGGTTATATGTGAGATGAATGTATGTACGTTTCATCCATATATACGATTGGGCATCCTTCTTCTCTCTATCTCTTCATATTCCTTAAAAAATTCAGTCTTTGATGTCGAATTTTGTGTTTTTCCATTAGGATTTTTCTATTTGTCTTGGTTTTTCGCCAGCGAAATCCTATATTGTGAATTTCTTTGCGTAAACTGTCTTCACTCCCCGTGTAATCCACTGCTTCCTGAAACTGTTTCAAAATGTTGCGAACCGTAGGAACTTTTTTTTCTGTAACGTATAAATTAGTAATTAATCTTCTCAAAATATCTCGGTCAGCAACATCAAGGTTTGTTTTAGTATGGACCTTCTTTCTTTTCTTAGTTGGTGTTGTAAACATAGAACCCTTGTCTTTGGAAAATTTGGCTGCTTCTTGTTGTATCGATTGTACTAATCGTAAGGAAATACCCGTAGCCCGAGCAACACGTTTTTGAACTTTTTGTAATGCTATAATAGGTGCACCAGCTTCTGCTTCTTCCTTCATGAACATTAAAACCGCACTTATGATTTCACGACACTGACCACTCAAAATTTTATTCTAAACTTTCGATTTAAATTAAATTAATTAATAATTAATTAAATGAAAATATCGAAATATGTAATTTATAAAGATACAATACTAATAAGACGAGAAACTTCAACGCTGAATCCCGAATTTTAAATAGAATTTATAAATTAATTCGATAGATAATCAATACTATAATAAATATAATAACAAACCAATAATATTAAAAATATAACTAATAATAGAAATAATAGCAATTACCAGAGATAAATCGAAATGAATAGTAAACTTACTATTGTAGTGAATTTTTTTTTCGAATGTACACAAGTTACTGCCTGGAAAGTCGGCTTAAAAGTGAACTCTCCCCACCCTTCTGAAGGATTTGCCAGTGCGCATCGGAGGTTCACCCGCAAGCTTACGCTAGGTCCACTGTAGTATGGATAGTGAGAAGTTTTCCAACTCTCCTGTTCGTATGACTAGTCACATACAGTGAAAACCTTTAGAACTGCCATTATCTGCTATTTATCTGTTATAAACTTCATTCATTTAATCATTTTTCTGATCATTCATTTATAAGCAATTTAAATCACTTACGTAGGAAAGAAAGTCAAGATCGAACTCTACCTCAACGTCATTAATAAAATTGCTAAAAAGTAATGACTCTAGAACCAGAGCCTTGCGGAACTTCAAATTAATAGTGTACTTGACAGATATGTATCGTAGACGTATAAAGCGAAATACTGTTTACGTTGAAATAACTTCGACGGGGGTAAATAAATAAAAAAAATTATGAATATTTTTAAAAAAAGAAAAACGCTAATAAATTAAATTTCAAAATGGACAACTTTTTTCCAGTTCTGACTGCTAACAGATAGGATATGTTTCCTCTACAACAAATTCAATTTTCATTTATTGTAAAGAGCCCATAGCTAAAGTAACAACAAGGAAAATCAACTTGTAACAGATGCCATACATCCGAACCTATTTGTGGACAGTTTCGTCTTTTCACGACAAGCTGAAAACATCTTACACATGAAAATAAAATCCCTTCTTCCTCCGTTGCGCCCCTTTTCCCTAATCACTTCTGAACAGATCTTTTTAATGTTTATTTACGTCGAGGGTAATATAAACATGCTGTATTTATTTTTAGGAAAAACTAAGAAGAGTTTCTATAAAATTACGCTGATTCTAGGAAAAACGGTGCGTGTCGTGCGTATTTTGGTTTTAATTGGGTTATACCCTAATTACATTAGTTATTCTTTCATTGTCGGGAGGTTCGATTTGAAGAGCTTTCTCTTTATTATACTCTTCAACTTTTTTGTAAATATGTAAAAAATATATATTAATTGTAAAAAGCGAAAACCGTTAAAACAGCTTACATCTTGATCTTTTGTAAGATGTTATCATTTGTAATCTACGTTAAAAAAGAAAGCACTAACATCCCACGCTTGTATTGTGCGTGGTTTTATGAGACAAAGTGGTTAAAACACGATGTTCGTGGGTTAAAAGCGAATACGTCCTTTCTACATTTTGTTACCCATTATAATCCCAGAATCTTGTTATAATCTAATGTAATAATGCATGATGGTGGAAATTTCTAGTACCGTATGGAAATATGGAACAAATTCATTAGTTGGAAGGCAAAATGTGTGAAAATCGTTCGGATACATCAATTTCATTTTTTTTTCATTAAACTACATTTTGTGTGCATAAAATTTGGAAATCTATCACCAGGTAACGCTGATGAAACCATCGATTATTTTAAATAGCACTATCATACTTTGATTTGCTCATCTGAAAACCTTTTACTACTCTCTTTTTAGTAATATACTACTTGCCTATTTTTCTCTTATGTTGCACTAAGAAATCAATAAAATGTTCAAACAACGCCACAGAGTAACTAAAAGGAATTAACAAAAAAGATGGCGCACGAGATTACAGTGATGATGATCAGAAATCGTCATCTGACATTAAAAACTTTTCTTATTGAAGATATTTTTTGTTACTTGGATGTGATTGGTGTTTTTCTCGAGTTTAATGTTTTGCACAGGTAGTCTTTTCTTAATTTTTTTTACTTCTTTGTAATGGATAACTAGAGCAAAGTTCCAATAAAAAGCAAATGAAATATGGGAGTTTTACGTCTTCTTTGGAACTAACTGTGGTTATTCTTTGTTTTATTTTATTTTTGAGTAAAGGCTGCAACGGTTATTTCTTTGTCCTTTATATGGATTTGGATTCCAATGCATTGATACATCTGTTCATGCTTTATATTGGTATATGCCTTCTTACTTGTTACTGCCTTATTCCTTACTTATGTTTAAAGCTTCCCTGGTGAGTATCTTATTATCATATGTATTATCCATAATCTACCTATCAAGGTAAGTTATTGTTACATGAGTGGCACCAACAACGTGGGGGCTTGTGTAAGGCAGTAATAACGTTATAGACAAGTTATAGGTAGTTAGTCTTCCACAAATTTTATAGATTTAGAGGTTTTAATTTAGAGTTATGATTGATTATTTAGATCCGGAATTTATATAGCTGCCTTTCTCAAAAGTTAAGCAACTGCAAGAATTGGTACATGAATCCGACGGAAACTGCAGCTCTGAAGGTTTCTGTATGTTCAAAGAACTTCAGCATTGGCTCAGCGATATCATCTCAAAATTTGACACCAAATATTGTAGCCTTATCTCTGATTGCCGTGTTTTAACAATAGGATAGAATCCATGTTACAGTGTCAATGTAGGAAAGAATTTGGCTCTCGTTGACATCTCTACTGTTTCCAGTCAGCCCACCGTATCGAATACTGATTTTTCGACTTATAGTAAGGATATCCGATTCAGAGTGAGTTTTTAGAAACGACCCTATATCAACTATACACAGTGAAGAATTTCTAACAGACCTTTCTAAGTCATCCAACATATTGCAACTGGAGATTCTTTAATACCAGGTTCTCTCCAATTGTGGAAGTACATTTTAGAGTAGTGCTAGCTTAAACGGTTCTTTAGCTAGATAGGATGTTTCCACTCAAAGTAACAAGGTTAGTATAAATAGTTAATTAAGTAGTAAAGATATGTTTACTCGGATTAGCTCAAAAAAAGTAGACGTTGGAATTGTAGAAAAAATAGGTCATAGATATTATGAACGTAGGAAACCTGGACATAGATTTTGCTTCAAGAGTAAATGGAAAAGAGTAAATTAAAAACGGCATTCTCGCTATCATCTTGCTCCTTTTCAATCTAGAAGGCGTACTTCAACCCCGATCTTTTTGGTCGAGGTAGTTCGCAACCAATGCCCTAGTGAGCATTCCCGCCCTTTTTAAAAAAAGTATATAAACACAAATTGTCTCTTTTGTGGATGCAGATTCAAAAAAGTGAATGATCTTGAGGGCTTTCAAGCCCTTTAAAACAAAAGCTTCAGACATCCGTTCAGTTCCAAAACTTCGTAAGAAGATCAAACCTCAGATATCTTAAATCATCCATAGTACCTCTTATCAAAAGAATATCTCCACGGTTGCTCCGGAATATAATATAGGAGGATATATATATAATACAGGATAGAACTCCCGTATCACGAAAAATTTATCTTTTCTAGAAGGATAATTTTATAGTTTTTGAGTTGGATAGTTTAACAAGCAAACTTGTTGGAAAGTAACATGTAGACAACCTAAGACCTTTTAGAAGGGCTAATTCTCCTTAGTTTTTGTTTTTCGTACGAGTGATTGGTAGAGTGATGGCGTAGCCACTTCTGCAAGGAATTGTCATCCTGGTTTGCATTTTCTGAGTTTCATCTTCATTTGGGAGGTAGATTAAATAACGGGGCGTGGCCACTTCAGTAGACACTTCTATTATGGTGATTGGTAGGGAAATTCATTCATTCATGCAGAAGATGATCATCTTAGTCTGTATTTTTATATTGAGAATCAGTAATTCATCAGTCGATTGTAGGACGACAGTGAACCCACTTCGTTTGACGTCTGTATTCTATATTCAAAAAGATTTACTTCTTGACTCGTTTGTAAATACCTTTCATGAACAGAAATCTTGTCTGTAGTATTTTGGGTTTGTTAATAAATCTGGCAAGAAGCAAAGCTGAACTGGAAAATGTGATGAAAATGCTAGAGAAGGCAGCGTGGAAAATGGGCTTAAGAATTAATGAAAATAAGACGAGATATATGACATGGACAGAGAAAGGATTTAGTCAAAACAGTTATCTAAGGATTAGGACGGAAGAAGGTAGAGAATATAAATTTCAAGAAGTAGACAGGTTCACATATCTTGGAGCCATATTTACAAGAAAACCAAACGTTACAGAAGAAATAAAAGCAAGATTAGTGGCGACGAACAAATGTGTGTATGCGTTGAACAAGGTGCTAACATTGAAAATCTGTTCGCGAACAGTGAAAGTAAGAGTGTAGAAGACAGTTATCAGACCAGTAGTGACGTACGTGAGTGAAACGCGGGCAATAGGAAAAGTAGAACAAAAACAATTGGGGATATGGGAACAAAAGATTCTTAGGAAAATTTATGGTGGAAGAAAGGTAGAGGAAAAATAGGAAAGAAGGTCAAATGAAGAATTAAAGGACTTGTATACCGAACCGGACGTAGTAAGTGTAATTAAAGTACAAAGACTAAGGTGGGAAGGACACATAGAGAGGATGGTATAGTGAAGGGCGACCAAGATGGTACTGGAGCACACCATAGGAGGGACAAGAAGAAAAGGAAGACCAAGATTGACATAGAGGAAAGAAATACAAGAAGATCTGAGGAAGGTAGGAGTGTCCGAATGGAAGCAAAACACGCAAAATAGGAAGCAGTGGCAGAAGATAGTAAAACAAGCCATGGGCCTACTAGGTCTGTAGAGCTATAGTATATATAACATATATATATAATAAATCTTCCATGCTGTATATTAGTGCAGCCCTTACTCGCTACTGCTTCACTCCTTACTCACGCTCACCTACTCATCAGTAACCTACCTACTAAGGTTGGATAATAAGTAGATCATCAGATTTTTCTATAAGTTCATAAGTGTCTTCTTATGGATTTTAATTGTTATAGGTTGAGTCTCCAAGCTACATTTATGACATTGTCATTTCTGTACAGAAGCTATGACAATAAATTTAATTCAATTCAATTCAATTGAGACCTTCAAAGTCTGATTTTCCATAAATTCCCAGTAATGCCAGAAAACTTTTCAATTGTTTCTGAGTTTCGGATATATAAAACTCTTTCATTGCTTTGATTTTGTTCAGACTTAGCATGACTTTCTTGTTGGTGATATCATGCCCTTTTCTGTGAGTTACAAATCTAGTTGGTCATCAAGATACACCAAGCATACTTTTCTTTCTTAAGATGTAATCTGTAAGTCGTTGAAAAGTAGCCAGAACATTTTTTAACGCAAAAGGTATGTGTTTAAAATCGTAACTGCTTTGTTTTGTGAAAAAAATTGCCTTCTCTGCGTCTTCTTGCTATTTCCTCTCGATAAAACACAGATGCTAAATTTAGAGCAGTGAGATACTGTATATTACTAATATCGTGATAGTCACCTCGTTTATTTTACTATAATCAATCACCAATCTCCACTTAATTTTTCCTAATTTCCTCTGAGACTATATGTATTGAAAAAGCCCACAGGAAATTGTTTTCTTGAATGATTTCGTTTTTTAAATTTGTTTATTTGCTTGTTGTAATAGTGATTTTAGTGCGGTTGGTGTGCTCTATTTTCGTTTAAAAATGTTATTTTTGCTTTTAATTAAATATCAGAAACTAGTTTCATTGTAGTTGAATGCAGTGCTTGGAATGGGCGTTGTTATAAGAGATGAATTACAATTTTAGTTGATTATTCGTACTTTCTTGAACTGGAATACTAAAGTAATAGCAAATTGAGATTTTCAAAGAAAGTTGTTCAACTTACACAAAAATAACCGATGAAATTCTACTATTTTTGTAGTCATTATTAAGTTTTTAAAGGTAAAGTGTATTTCGCCTTTAAAATGCAAAACTAAGAATTTTTGAAAAAACAAAAATGCTCTGAAGTCTTTGTTTTTATTAATTCAGTCTAAAAAACAAGTAATAAATAGTAGAAGTTGTGCAACTGTATTAATCTGGAAGACAAGATTAGCACTGTGAGTTTATAAAAGATGGTATTTCATTTGTAAGCATTGTCCAAAGATCAAAAGTATTTGAGAAGACTTTGGATTAACTTTTTCTATCAAAAATTGAGTGACGCCCTTGTAACTTGTAGTTTTCTGTCGTATTAGATTTTAATTTTTTTTTTTAAACTTAGTTAACAAGTGGATTTGAGCTCTTTGAGTTCCTTTTTCAAAATATATTTAGGGCTGTTTGAGACCCATCGACTCGAAAGCATTTAGATAGACAAGAATCTCTAAACCGGAATAAAAAGAATATTCAATAGAAATCTTTTCCTTTAATATAATATCTATGTGTTTGCTACATGCTTAATTGTCTTCAACTAATATTTTGCTTGTTTCTTAATTGTGATGGTTAGTGATTTGATTATTACTAAAATCTGCCAAGATAAGTTTGGTTTCTAAAAGTTTTTGTTTTTGCATGTTTGTTGCTTTGTAATATTCATAGTTGTAGTTTTTTATTTTGTGTGTGCAAAATGACCTTTAAAATACATATTCCTTGCCTAGTTTTAGCTCTTTGAGGATGTTGCTTATTTACTAATCCATTGACTTTGAAGAGGCTGCTGACTAATCAAAGAAAAGTATTGTGTTTGGCCATTTGATGAACTGTCGTATTAGTCTTGAATTATGTGTGAATTGTCTGGTCACGAAAGTATTTGATTTCTAGTTTCAGACTCATTAAAAAATATTTGTCTAAAAATGTTGTAATTGCATTGAACGCATAACTTTTGTTACGTGTAAAAGTGAGTTTGGTGACACTATTAAATGACGCAACATCTATTAGCACACGTAGAAATAACAAATATTTACAGGTAGGGTACTCAACAAACGAAACAAGAGAACATAAGTTCAAGTTACACACAGTATCAGTAAACACAGAATAAACGGTGTACATTGAGTACAATCAAAGAATTGAGCGGTATTTACTAAAGTCGATTAACAATCTTGTGGCCTCTATTTTCAATGTTGTTACTCTTATTACAGAAAAGAAATAAACGTGAGTCAATGATTTATAGAATTTCGGTAATAAACTTCAATATTAAATCAAATATCTATTGTTCTTAAAGGAACGTTAAAGGTAAACAAACAGATTCAAACTCTGCAAATTTTGAATAATACAATAAACTCTTAAACTAATATGAAGTAAGCTTCTTCATTTATATTTGTTTATAATAAACTTACTAGGAATTGAATTTAGTTTACTGTTTCAATAAGCTAAAGTAAAGTAACTATTAAAGATTGTTGGGTTCGTAATAAACAAAGAGACGCAACGTGCTCTTGCAGTAACTTCCAAGAAATACAACTAACAATAGTGATAAGATATTTCTGCGGTAATCGCTCTAAGAATTAAATGACGTAAATATACAGTAAAATAAACTTACAACTAACAAAACGTTAGATGTCTTTGCAGAGCGATAATTAATCCAACGATATATATACACAACGAAAGCACGGCACATTCACCTACACGATAAACAATCGATAAGGTCGGCGGCTGGGAATACAACGCTGCCTAGATTGGGCGAGCCAAATCATCAATTATCGGGGAACCCCAGGAAATTTTATTTTAAACGATCACTTGTCGAGACGGTACGATATAGACGATAATAAAAAAACACAACGATATCTTCCTGTTCTACAGGGAATTTATTATTAACGAAGATTAGAAGCTCGCGATGCTTGGTTACAATCCGAAATAATCGTACGGAATAGGTTACACAACCTCGGTAGCTAAATCTTATTAGATTTCGCGACTTCTGTAAATACTTCACGGAGAAGATCTCCAGGTACGATACGGAACTGTGCGTGTATTAACACCGCGTCTAAAGCAGGACAAGACTTGATGCTGACTGACTAAAAATTCGCAAAGAAAAAGGGCGTTGGGCTAACGCCATATTGAAGTGTCCTTTCCCCTCGATGAAATGATTCGCGGGAATAACGGCAGGATTTCGTTCATTGGGGAACAGTTAAGCTGTGGTAATTCACTCACACTCCTCTGTTTAGACACATATAGCCCAACAAAACTAATTTGCATATAGTATCAAGAGGCAGGTCATAAACATAATTTATATATGCATTGACAAGGGCTACGAAATTCTAGGAATATTGAAATATAAAATAACGAAATTGAGATACATTGAATTTTTAAGATGTTCCATCTTTATTCATCCGCAACAGAGAGAGCGAGAGGGAAGAGAATGTATTATTTGCAAATGAAACGAAAGGTTAATATTCTACTAACCGAAGAACTTTTATTTCTTAAATTTATAAATAACATAGCGACGAACAACATTTATCGATAAGGTAAAATTAAATATCTAGGGAAATATACAAAATGTGAAATACACTCTGTAGCTTTAGAATTTCGAAGCTAAAATAGAAGTATTTATACACTATTTACATTAATTATTAAACGGAATCTTAGTGTAGCACTAAGCGAAACGATAATTTCCAAATGATCTTAACACTTTTTACAAGATAAAGCACATTAATCATACCTGTAGACCGTAAAAAAAATTCATTTTCACCGCGTTATAAAATTAGCATAACGAATAGACCTTTCTAAAACGTAAAGAAATAACTTACATCCAACGTGACGTGTTTTGCAAATTCCCTAAATAAATCAGACAAGAACGGCTAGGCCTGTTAGAATTGGTGGAATAGAACGACATCTACTGTGTTCAGAATAATGAACAATACAAGATTTCGATTGTTTGTTGTAGTTTTTAGAAATGCCACAATACCCAAAAGAAAGAATCTCAGAAGGTCTTGAATACAGCATGACAGTCATGTTAAAATTACATCAATGACATTAATATACCAAAAAAAAGTAAAAATTTTCAAGTTTCTCTTCTAAATTTACTTTAAAGTTACTTTGATACAAAACTCCAAATAAAGATGCGTGAAATAGTTCACATACAAATAGGACAATGTGGAAATAACGTTGGATCAAAAGTAAGAAAACAATTTCTAACAACAATAATAATAATATCCCCCAACATAACCTAAATTCACGAAACCTTTTATTAGTTTTGGGAAGTAATATCCGACGAACATGGCATAGACCCTAGAGGCCATTATCACGGAGACTCAGACCTTCAACTGGAAAGAATCAATGTGTATTTCAACGAAGCTACAGGTGGCAAATTTGTGCCACGTGCGGTTCTCATTGATTTAGAACCGGGAACGATGGACGCCGTTAGATCTATGCCTTTCGGACAGCTGTTTCGCCCTGATAATTTTATTTTCGGACAAGCTGGAGCTGGTAATAACTGGGCTAAAGGACATTATACGGAAGGCGCCGAATTGTGCGATATAAGTTTGGATATTATAAGGAAAGAAGCTGAAGGATGTGATTGTATGCAAGGTTTTCAAGTAATACATTCTATTGGTGGAGGTACTGGGTCAGGGATGGGTACATTATTATTAGGGAAAATTAGAGAAGAATATCCTGACAGAATTATTAGTACATTCACAATCATTCCAAGTCCTAAAGTATCGGATACTGTAGTGGAACCTTATAATGCTACTATGAGTATTCATCATTTAGTAGAAAGTACAGACGAGACTTACGTAATAGATAACGAAGCATTGTATGATATATGTTACCGAACATTAAAATTATCAGGGCCGTCTTATGGAGATCTCAACCACTTAATTTCTGCAGCTATGTCTGGAATAACTACTTGTATACGATTTCCAGGACAATTAAATGCAGATTTAAGAAAAATTCTAGTTAATATGGTCCCATATCCTAGACTACATTTTTTTATGCCTGGTTTTGTGCCATTAACATCTCGAGGAAGTCAACAATATAGAGCAATAACAGTTCCTGACTTGGTGCAACAAATGTTTGACGCTAAGAATATGATGTGTGCTTGTGATCCCCGAAGAGGGAAATATTTAACAGCTGCTTCCATTTTTAGAGGGAGAATGTCAACTAAAGAAGTTGATGAGCAAATGCTCAATATACAAAATAAAAATAGTTCTTATTTCGTGGAATGGATTCCTAATAATATCAAGGCTGCAGTATGTGACATACCTCCAAGGGGACTGAGGATGGCTGCTACTTTTATTGGAAATACGACCGCCATTCAAGAACTCTTCAAAAGAATTGGTGAACAATTTTCGGCAATGTTTAGAAGAAAAGCATTCTTACATTGGTATACGGGCGAAGGCATGGACGAACGAGAATTCTGGGAAGCTGAATCAAATATGCATGATCTCATTTCGGAATATCAGCAGCATCAAGAAGCTCTTCCTGAAGGACCTGAAGAATTGTATGATTTCGATGAAGAGGATCCTGACGACATTTAATAATAATTGAGAAACTTTTATGTATTTTAAATTAAAACAACTGAAATAAAATTTTATAAGAAATAAAATGATTTTAAATATTTTAAACAATTGAGTGTACAGTACTGTTCACATTTTTATATTTTGTTTCTTTTTGCAGTTATCATCAGCATCTGCTGGGTTGCCGGATGTTTTATTGGATTTCTTCCATTAATGGGTTGGCATCAAAAAGGAGGAGACGATTTTAAATGCTACTTTTTGAAAGTTATGGACCCTCACTACCTCGTCTTTCTTTATTTTGTCACAATCATCACTCCAGCTCTTCTACTAGCAGCTTTTTATGCACATATTTATAGAGTTGTACTAAAACAGGTAAGTTATTTTATTTCTAACCAATTTCTACATCAGGTTCTCATTAAGAGCGTAATAGAAATAATCTTGAGTATTTCCACCATTATTGAACTTTGACTGTAGTCAGAATTTTTCTGAAACGTAAAGACCAAAGTCAAACCTTATCGTTTTGTATTCAACAAATTCCTCAAAGATCATGCTTTCCATGTCAAGAATGCATCCTTTCCCAAAACATCTCATTAATGTTTTAAGCCCACTCTAGCTGTCACCATTGATTCATTCCGCTGCTAAAAATATGGTCAAGTAAACAAGACAAAGTGGAAGTTAATACTTAGTTACAGAATCGAAGCAGAAGAGTGAATCTGAATGAAAATAACAAATGAATTCAGATCTTCACTTTCTTCAATCCAGGCAAAGGTTGGTTATGTTATATTAGAAATCAACTTGCAAAAGAATTATTTTTGGTTTCTTATAATAATAGGCCTCTGCTTCATAGTAAGCACCAAGAAAATTGACACAGAAGAATCTTTTGACTGACAAACAAGGAAAGTCATGGATAGTAGAAACGAAGCATCTTCTTAAATAAGATGCAGGTAGTTTAAGTGCTTAGCACAGGAGTATGTTGCCCAGAATCTTACAATAGTTTTCTAGATGTCGAATTTACTTGCTTAAGGCGGCGTACAAGATCGTTTTATGCAGTTAGTACAACGCTCTGCAGCTATAGACGTTTTCAGTTTAACTTAATGCTTAAATAGCTGAGCTACAATCTTGTGGAGAAGATAAGCATTCTAGCGCTGAAGCATGACTATATCTTCACATCTGTCTCTATCTGCCAAATACTGCAGTCTGTCTACATATACAAGGGCTAAATTTGATGATATTATTAGAATAGTTGTGTGACTAATACGTAATACTTATAGGTTAAGTATATTAATGGAGAAAGATCGAAAAAGATTATATGAAGATTATGTACAAATATTTCGTACAGGGCCAACAAAAGTAAGAATTCTTAAAAGACTCCTGTTAGGATATCGCAAACTGACGGTCTTGTTCAAAAAGTTAATTTTGATTGTTCATCTTGGTATCTTCCAACCATGTCCTGCGACCGGCAATATTGACCCATTCAGCAATTTGATCAGATAATAGGGAGAACTATTACGTTGCTTAACCAGAATATGCATTGATGATAGTGGTTAAAGATAGCTACGACAACTTTACTAAATAACGTCACTTCCAGGACTACATGAATGGTCTCATCAGGATGCGGGACGGCACGGCGGCACCTTCCTGGTCTCCATCAGACAATTTCATGAACCTCAAATGGTATTTGGAATCGGCAGGACTCAAATTCTCACGAGAAAGAGAGTGTGTTCCACTCGCTATAGTCGATGCAATCTACTATCCTTCTTTAGAAGAAATTACAGAAAATACAAACTATAGTAGGCCATACGCTTCTTTTTCTGATTCAAAAATCCCTAATAGATGTCGCCACAATGCAAGAAATCATCTAAGTAATTCGTTTTGACTTTCTGGTCATTATTAGTCAGTATGTATTCACAAAAGGTAATTTTTGCATGCACAGTATGCCCTGTTGGTGTCAAGGAGCAGTCAAAACAGCAAACGTCGCAAAAACAACACTTTTAAAAGCGCTTGCTACTGCTGCTGAACACAACCACTTTGAACCAATAAATGTTTTATCCTTGTGATTTTCTCATGGACGAACCTTCTCTTCAGTCATGCGAGGAGTTTAAATGCGGGATGTAAGCCGCACTCATAAGGGATAGATTTTGGTGAGAGGTGGGTTCCAAGCTTCAATCCCCCGCTACTACGAGTGTATCTGTATAGCGTCCGAATCTCCTGTAAGTTCAAAACGCGTCATTAAACATGGCGTCCAGTTAACCTAAAATAGAGAAAGACGGTATCTGTGAGTCCTATGGACGGAACTAGGGCATATATCAACAAGATTTATTGAAGGATCTTCAATCTTGCGTTTGGGAATCCGTGATGGGGCTTGGGGTTTGTTCTGAAAATGTTCAGTGTAGCCGCCTTGTCCAAATCGACAGCCTGATTTATAAATTTGCTATGCAGAAGTTGAATCTAATATCTGTTGGGAGAATATCGACCTTAGCTTGTTCCTCTGGCACACTGCTTTCTCTTTCGTAGTCCAGATTTATAATGTTAGCGAACATAATGTTGACAATTCTCCAAAAAGACAAAGACATCTGTGGAAAATTAACTAACTCATTTTTGTAATTAATTAACTAGTTTCACAAAACCTGGAAAACTCTAACAGAGTTTTCTCTTGAACCTTAAGAAACTCAAGCTTGGCTTTTCAGGTACCATTTCGGTGTGTAAAGACTTATATTGTGTTAGTATTGAAGTAATAAAATTTCTTAATAGTATTACCTGAATGGTGAATGATTTACTGTCATCGACTTTTGACGTGATTTCCTTTTCTAGCAAATATTTTTGATACTAAATAGTTTCTACGGCTTGCCGTCAAATTAAGGTTGTAATTCCAATAAAAATTTAATATGGATAGTAAGAATGTCTCTAGCAGTTTCTAGATTTTCTGTAGATTTCTCCTGTGGCATTGTGTCATAGTAGCATTGGAGGCAGTCATTAAATAAAGGCCAAGAACAACAAACTATATGTTCTACTGATGGATTGTCTTTCAGTACTGCGAAGCCTATTACGTTTGGTCTGCCTTCGCTACAAAGAGTCGAACGTGTCTAGAGATCCTCAAACTACAGACCTATAGCATGATAGTTAAATACGAAAAGAACTGAACCAACTAATAATTTCTTTTAACTTGTGTCGCGTTTAACACAACCATTACTGGTCAGCACGAGAACTAGCTCTAGAACTTGATTTGATTTAGTTCTGTTGTTCACTATAGATTGTAACACAAATCAAAGGAAGATGATACTCAGAGCCAGGTGACTCCTTTTAGAGACATTCGCCATCTCCAGGTTAAGAAATGTTGCACTAGATGACTAACGTAAGACATAAAGAGTAGTACTGTAGCACCTTTTGGTAGCTGTTTGGATATGAAAGAACATTAACACCCTAAGATTAGCTCTTATTACTTTACCCTTATCCTTTCTGGCATTCCTATTCTTGACTGAAAAGGAAGATGAGAAACTAAAGCTTTAGCCAAAAGACGACAAAAACTGCATCTGTAGTTACCATTAGAAATATGAGAAAGATAAAGACGCACCTGTGATAGTAAAGTCATTCTAGAGAATAAAAGATTTAAATGGTTTTTATCTGTCTTAATTTATCAATGTGTTTTGTTTATAAAAGTTAAAATTATATCTAAGGCTAAAAAGATTTACACTGCCCTGCTTATGTTTGATTGCGTTGCTGTTAAATTTAAACCAAAATCTCATTTGGCTAATGTATAATAACAGTAATCTCGTAATAGAACCAGTTTATTATAATAATCTCGTTTCACACCCTTCTTAACTAAATATGAGGTGTGGTATTTAAATATTGTATTAATTTTTTTCTTTTTTACAGCTGAGACAAATAGTAACGATGAATCCAGAAAATGGAACATCAACAACAGGCCGTACTCATGGTGGAACGATGCTAAGAATGTTAGGAGCTCAACAGAAGAGAGAAGTGAAAGCAACTCAGAATCTTTCTATAATCGTATTATTCTTCATGATTTGCTGGATTCCTTTGTACACGATAAACTTTATATTAGCATTTTGTAAAGATTGTTTCCAAGTTAACTCAACGTTCATGCTGTTCTGTGTAATACTTTCCCATCTGAATTCAGCTGGAAATCCATTACTCTACGCTTATCATTTAAGAGATTTTCGAGCAGCACTAAAGTGTTTTCTTTTTAAACTGTTTGGTTATGTTGATCCGTCAGTAGCAAATGTTGGTGTTAATGGAAGGCCTTCATTAGGATCTAATATAGGATTTCAAAGTAATTACAGTCATCGAAGACTGCAATCAGTTCGTGAATCTCGAAGTGCGCTTGCTTTATCTCAACAGACTAAATTAAGTGAATCTCAAATGTCTTTAAGTAACAGACTTATGACTAAATCCCATAGCTTACCTAACCCACCAAAGATTTCTTCTATTGTTACTCAAACTGCCACTTTAGCTGCTGCACCTACTGGAGACACAGCAAGAGAAATTTGGAGGATATCTGAAGTTCCCTCAATTTCCGAAGATCATTCCAGAAGTAGAGAAATTTCTCTACATAAAAACACAAGAAGTCATAGTGAAAGTAGTGGAAGAGTAAACAGCGGGTATGTTGAAGAACCTTTAGAGTTGGAAGAAGGAGACGATGATGTGTTCTTAGACGATTACATTCCAAGCTTGAACGTGTCAAACGATGAAGACGTTCAAAACAGCTCGAGTGAAACTATGAACACAAATAGTGACCGTGCGGACGTTACGTCGGCGCTTAATAAATTAAAAACGAACTGCTTATCGTCATCGTCTCCGCAGTTAACTCGTGGCTTATTTTTAGTAGAAACTGAATTAAATAAAGAAAAACAAGAACAACCAAAGAAGTTTATTAGGAGTGGTAGCGTAGTTGAGCAAAATGAGAAAAAGACAATAAAGACATTTTCAGGGGATTTTTTACACAGTCCTGTTAAGTCATTAAAATTAAGTCCTTTGAAAGCTGTTGGTGATTTTTTATTGCATCATAGACGTTCAAAAAGTACGACTAAATTAAATTTGAATGAAGAAAATAATGGTATATCTGAACAATACTCACGCAAGGAAAACAGTATTGGTGTAAATTGATTTGTAAAGATTGTGACAAAATTAATGTACCTACTAATTTGTTGTTAAATAAGTTATTGTAATAAAGTAAGAAAAATAAAATTTAAGACACAATTGTTTATATCTTTTATCATGTTAATTTAAAATTGCTTTTATTGTTTGATTTTCTTCAAATGTATTGCACACTCTCAGTATGCGTGTACTACATATTATAATCCATTCCAAATTATAAAATAGTACGGTAAGTCACGGAGATTTGGCAAATTTCGTCCTGTATATTTAGCGACAGCTTAGAAATTTGGTTTTCCTAAAAACGTTGAGAATCAACACCGTAAATGACCTATAGGAGAAAAACACTATTGTTGCGACCTCTATTGGAAATTTAAAAATCACACTGTTGCCACACACAACAATAAAACATATCGTCAGAAACAAACATAAATATTATAAATCTTCACAGGAGATTTATAGTCAGCAGCTGCATCTCTGTAGCAACTTTCGTGAGGTTTATTTCATTAATTAACTACAAAAAAACTCTAATTTTAGTAATATCTCATTTAGCGATGTCTTTCGTGCCTATTTTTTTGGTCACTTTTAAAGATACTGGGCTTTATTTATCCTTCCGAAAACAGCAACCCAAATAGCACACAAAGTAAACGTACATTTGTCACAACTTTGAATACATGCAGCAGACGGAGAAACCCGACAACTAACGAATGACAGCAAAGACACAACAACGTGATTGCGATGTTGTCAGCTCTACTATTTGTACAGACCGTCTACCAACGAACTATGACGTCACTAGTAAAGAAAAATTATTTTATTTCCTTACAACTCTTTAATTATCATATTACAGAAAAAACTGTTAATGGATATTAACTATATATCCTGTCTAGAACAATAATATGTGTCTAGATTCCAATAAGTCCATTTTAGGAAACGACCCCATTATATGCATAGAAATATTCAGATGAAGTGTAGACCAAACTAAGATGTCCAATGGACGACTAACGATGGAAGAAATCTGCAGAGTTTAGAAAAGCCCTCCTCAAACCGGTTACCAGTCTGTTTTAAATACCTGCATTTACGTATTTTCAGAAAACTGCTTGCCCATCGCTGATCTATAATGCAATAATAATTAGACTTTGGGATCTCGGAAACCAATTTACAACGACCCCTCTAAGTGCTCGACATTAACACGGGTACCGCTAACAACCGGTAACTGCTTTAATCATCTGAATCACTGACTGACTCATGTTATTGGCATGGCTTTTTGCTCCGTTGTTGTACAGATAAAACATTCATTGACGGAGAACTAAGGACTTTCAGTGTATAAATATAAAAATACGTTTGAACATATTAATATATCAATTACTGGATTCTTTCAGTTTCTTAACTTTTAAACGAACTTATTTTACTGAAGAGAATTTCGACAAAATTAGAATTACGGTTAGTCGCGCGTCTATAGAAAAAACTGCACAACATGATTCTAATAAACGTATGAGGAGACAATTATCTTTTAGGTATTATTCAGACGAGCAAATTAAATATATATCTCACTAGAAGAATCTACAAATGATGGACTTCCCGAATTACATTACTAAGACAACATAGAATTTTCTAGGGGACGCCTAGGATATTCCTGTTGTGTAAGTTGTCTCACAGCAGGAGCACTTTTTAACCCCCTTGAGTATATGCAACTACATGTACACTTCAGCTTTCTGCCAAGTATAAACCTACCATCCCTACTACTAACATTATAGGTATAATGTAATATAATAATGTAGTATATCATGCTGTTATTACATGTGATCATGGGTTTGTTTTCGTTTTCCTTGATTTTACGTTTGACTTTGATCGTGTATACTGGGACAAAGACTGGGGTATAATGTATACTAGTTATAGTTTATTTTGTGAAAATAAAGATGTATATAAACTATGTCTTATATTATTGCCTTTTATTATCATTAATACGATTACATATGCTATAAAACTGCACGTCCTTTTGGTGAAATCTAGCCAAATCCAATTCTATTTAACCAAGAAAACATGTAAAGTAATAGAATAATAATTTAATTTTTAATTTGATTAAAGAAAGCTAAAACTGTAGATTATTAGGAAGGTATGTTCCCATATAGCACCGGACATCCAGTGGACGTTCATTTGTCATCCAAATTTCGTCCTAACGTCCATGGACGTAAATTGGACATCCATAAGACGTCCGTGTTTGAACGTCCAGTGGACGACCGTTAGTGGACGTCTACTGAACATCCATTTGTCATCCAAAAGTCGTCCGGCCATCCACAGACTTAATTCGGATATCCATAGAATATCCGTGTTTGGACGTTCATTGGACGACCGTTAGTGAACATTCACTGGACATCCAATTTTGGCCCATACTTCGTCCAAGAATTATCGGACGTAAAATGTACATTAGACGCCCGTGTTTGGAAGTCCAAGTTTCGTCTAATATTTTAATTTAAAAAATGATTATTTTTAAGTATCTGGACAAATTGTTGACTAAAAATGTACATCACATAAGCATTCCAATGTGGATTCCTTAATGATGTACGAAATAACAAATGTTAATTGCAGTCAGAAAATCTTCCAAATATTTATATCAACTTCTAACTTTTTTTTTTAATATTTGGACGAATTCTGGACTAAAATTGGATGTCCAGTGGACGTACAATTTTAGTCCAAAATTTGTCCAAATATTTCAAACTTCCAGTTGTCAACGATGGTAATTTCAGTTTTCAATAATAAAGCGTAGTAAAATAACACAGAATTACATACAACTTTCCCAAGTCTTAATAATGGATAAAAAATCAATAATAAAATAAGTTATACGAGGGTTGCTATTTATATATCTGGCCTAACAATGAAAAAACAAGTATTTATGATTGAAACTAATTTTATTGTTTTTCAAAATATTCTCCATTAAGATTGATACACTTTTCCATGCGTTTGAACCAATTTTCGAAGCACTTTTTCCACTCTGTTTGAGGCAGCTCCAAAATATGCGTTTTGAAACAAAAAACGGCTTCTTCTGGTGTTGAAAATCGTTGACCACGCAGTTTGTTTTTGATGTACGGGAATAAAAAGAAGTCATTGGGTGTCAAATCAGGGCTGTATGGTGGATGGCCCATCAACTCGACCTTCTGGCTGGTTAAATATTCAATTGTTTGAGCAGCGGTGTGACAGCTTGCATTGTCATGATAAAGAATAATTCGCCTCTTCTTTGAAGTTTTCCGAATTTCTCCAATGACTTCTGGCAAACAAATGGTTGTGTACCATTCAGAGTTGACCGTCTTACGTTGCTCTAACGCCACTGTTGCCACATGACCGGTAATGCCAAAGAAACAGGCAACCATTTGCTTCGATGTGCTTCTTCCGCGAACAACTTTTGTTGGATTTGGCTCGTCTTGAAAGACCCACACAGTTGATTGCTGTTTTGTTTCGGGGTCATATGCGTAGATCCATGATTCGTCACCTGTGCAGATGTTATACACAGCCTTTGATGCACCTTTCGCAAATTTTTTCAACATTTCAATGCACCAGTCGACGCGAGCCTTCTTTTGAGCATTGGTCAGGTTATGCGTAATCCAACGGGAACAAATTTTTTTTTACGGCCAAATGATCATGTAACATCTTGTTGATGCTAGTCATACTAATGCCCAAAGATGCCTCATTCTCACGGTATGTCACATGACGATCTTGTTTAATCGGTTAATGAAAAATATCTTTAAAAATAATAAAAACTGTACACCAACGATTTAAGTACCTTCGAAGTTTAAAAAAAGTTTATCATTCAATCTGGTCCGGGCCCTGTTTATAATAATAATTATAGTATATGTAATGATATGAATGCGAAATTATAGATATTTTAAATTATTCTTGATCAGAAAGCTGCAAATACCAAGCGAAAGAGGATAAATTTATTTAAATAGCCTGAGGGGTAGAGAAATCTGAATACGGTCTTTCTCTTTACCCTGGCTCGTTGTTTGTGAAGTTATAATATGTAAAGTCACATACAACGACTTATTATATATTGTTACTGTAATGTCTCACATTACTTATTTATTTTTAGATGCAGCTACAAGAGTATTTTCGGCCAAGTGTACCATCAAAAATGCAGAAAACTGTATGAAGACATGGTTGCGGCGGACCAAAGAGCACCACACCTCTAAAAGCATGGCATTAGCAAATATAAAACAACCAGTAATGAGTATCTCATCATAATAATTGAAAATAATACTTTAATTACCAATTAATAATTGAATTTTTCTTTCCTTTATGTAGCTTATTGAAAAAAGGATATTGTTAACTATTAGAAATTTCCACAAATGGCATGTCAAATAGGTTAATATAAACAAGTTTGGTATGAAAGTTATTTTAAAAGTGGTTATTTTGATATGAATTGCTAAAATAATGGCCAAGGCAATGTATATAATAGTATTTTCAGTTTGAAATTATAAGATGTGTTAGTTAAATACATATTGAATCGTACTCTTTGTGTTTAGATTTAAATGTTCTGCAAATTATTATCAAGGCGACAAGTTTTGTCCTGTTAAGATTTGATATTTTATTTAAATTTTAATTATGATTTTAATGTAATTACAATATACAGAATACAATAATGGTTTGAACTTTTAGTAGTAGTTGTTTGAGCAAGAGCATTATTTTTAATGGAATAATAAACTATAATATCCACACCAGGTTTTATTTATTTGTGATGAATATATCTCATTCATGAAATGTCGCCAAATTGCATATAATGAAATACATTAAAAATTACATTCAACAATATTAGAAAAAAAGAATGTCCAAATTATATCCACAAAGAACGTTCAAATTGCATATACAAAGGATGCACAAATTCCATAAAAAATTGCATCCAAAAGTATTACAAAATATGTCCAAGTTATATCCAAAAAAACGTTCAAATTATGTCCAAAGGTCGTCCAAACATCGTCCAGATTATGCCCAAACATCGTCTAAAGTATGTCGAGAAATCGTCCAAATTATGCCCAAAGGTCGTCCAAATTATGTCCAAACATCGTCCGAATTATGCCCAAAAATCGTCCAAACCATGTCCAAGAATCGTCCGAATTATGTTCAAATTACGTACAAAAAATGTACAAATTACGTCCAGTAACGGACGTCCGTAGAATATCCAAAGTTATGACAAATATACGTCCGCTGGACATCCATTGGACGTCCGTCAGTCAAAAATTGGACGTCCACTGGACAACCGTCCGTCGAAATTTGGACATTCAATGGACGTCCATAGGATGTCCGTGTGCTATATGGGTTATGAAGTTTTTTGTTTACTATATGGCCTTTGCCCGACATCGGGAAGATTAAATGACTATTATTATTATTATGTTATGAAGTTAAAGAATAATTTTTATTGATTTTATAATAATGAATGGTTTAACCATTATTGCTTAAAAGAATCTAAATTTAGTTTTTGTATTCAGACGAATGGAATTGTAAAACTTGACTGCATTATATCTAAAACTTCTTTGAAATAAGGTAGTTAGGTAATAGAGAATTGTAAGGATGCGCCTATATCTGATATTCAATGAATGAACTTGTGCTCAGGGATGTAGAAAAAGATTTAAATGTACTATTAAGAGAATATATGAATTATCCTAATTGATAGTTCCAACGATTTTCCATGTTTAGCCAAACAAGTTCATCAATTTTTAGTGAAAGTATGATTCTAATAATTTAAATTGCATATAAACCAACAACAAATACAATACTTGTCAGTGGCATGAAGACGTAATAAACAATTTTTTTAATTTTTTATTTAATGTAAAAATAACTAATTTAAGAATGGTTTTAATACGAGTAAATTACATGGACATTGCATTTTTAGAATTTAAAATATTTATAAACAGGTAAATATCGCAGATATTGTGGTTCGGTATATAAAGGAACGCAATGCATTCTAGAACTACTGCTTGCTGGGTTGCATATGTATAAGGGGGTTAAAAGTGCCCCTGTTGTAAATAGCCGTTCGTATTCGAATCAACCAATTATATGCATTGTCCGATGTAAACAAAACAGTAGGTTATACTAGAATTTTGACATGTAGATATCCTGATATCACACAGAATTTGAAATGAAACTAACACTCTGTATCTTGTAAACAGTTGAGTTTCAGACCCATGTTTTTCTCGTAAAATGAATAATAATCCCTTCAAGTTTCTTACAACACTTAAGGTTACCCTGCATACAGTGTCTCTGCAATGTCTGTACAAAATCCTAGAGGGATTCTACAGCTCAAACCAAAACACAAAGTTTATATGAACAGACCCCCCCCCAAAAACGATTTTAAATATCTTTCTTTTATAATTGAAAATTAGTAATTTTTTTCTTAATAGTATAACTTGCTTGTTTATAAGACACTTTTGCAGACAATAACTTGACATTTTTAGAAACATGTTGATATACACTTTTTGATATGGTATTGAAAGTGGTACTTCCTTAAGATATGTTCAAATTTCTATTTCACAACCGGTTTTGATGTATTTTGATATGGTTTAGGCTGTAGAATCACCATCTATGGTATATATGAAATAATTTCTTTTTGGCCGAATCAAAATCTTCTGAAATTGTAAGAATGGCCTATTTCATTTTTGAAATTACGTTAAGTGGTGGCAATCTTAATAAAAAATGTCAGTAAACTGCATTTTGCAAAAATGTTATCACAGTTTAAATTCTGTCAAGGTACAAAGTAGAATTACAATAAATGATTAGTCAATCTAACCAATTATTTATTAGCATTAAATAATTACAATTATATAGAGGCAGATTGTACTGTGTTGAACCTCTAAAAACTCATATATATACAACTGATTATCTAATAAATTATACACCGACTATCATCTTAATGCAGAAAAAGCAATTTGTTTTTAAAATTTCACATCTTAAATTTCTAAATCTTTCCTTTCAAGATAAATAATATAAAAATATATATGTAAACCTTAAATACAAGAAAATTGGGATCCGTAACATTTCAAATATACTTTCAAATCAAATACGCTCAATTTATATTACAATAACATATTTCAAAATGTTTTGTGCTAGTTTTACATTTTACTTTATAAACCTACACAAGTTTCTTTAAACAACTTTACACATTTTTTAATGTTCAGGCTATAATAAATCCTGTATAAGAACCTATAGTACACTTTAAAGGTAAGTTACTGAACCTTTACAATTACTTGGATGCGCATTTTATTACAATCAACAGATAGGAATACTATCATGTTCTCTCGCTTCACTGATTGGTCCAACACCACCGAGCAAATTGGATTTTACATTTGTTAAGACAGAAAAATATGAATTAATGAGTTAGAATAAGCTGCACAAAAACCTTCTTTACACAGAAAATCAGATCCTAAATAAATTTTACACATCTGACAAATTTTTAGTATTTTACAATATTTTTCTATTTAACAAATTAAAATTTAATCAGCTTAAAGATGTTGAACTAATGTGCATGCTTATTTTAGAATAAGTTTTCTCAATAACATATTTATAATAAATGTTCTCTACATCCTCTAATATCCAAGACAAATGTTCATCGAAAGAAAAAACAATGACCTACAATTTTTTGTCTTCAGATTTCAATTACAAGTTTAGTTTTCTTTGATTTAAGATGGATATGCTTATTTTATTCTTTCAAGATTTTATCTTGCTGTTAAAGAACAGGTAATTATGACTTTTTAAATTTACTAATTATAATTCAACTATGTCTCGCACCATTTTTCCATTAATACTCTGTAAATATTCTCAGGTGCTAGAAATTATCAAATGGATTTATGCTCATAAAAAGAAAATAAAGATTTTAAGGAACTTGTTGAACATGGAACACAAATGTGTGGAAATCAAAATTCAGTAGGTAAAAACACAAACATAATAATTATATTTACTACCAATATTTATAGTGTGCAGCAAATAGTATACACAATAGCTCTGCATTGCAGAGCATATAATGTAATTATAAAGAACTTATCTGCAGTAAAAAATTCAACTTACTTTAGTTGTCAGTTTCTAAAAGAATCAATTACAGTTTTTTTATAAGCAATTCTATTCATCAATTAGTATTATCATAAAAATTATTAGCATACTCTTTGAATAAATATACACACCGTTGGTGAATTTAATTTCATCCAGAACTAAAATTTCATATTTTATGCCAATGTCAACATAACTGAAGAGAGACGGGCAATATTGTAGTTTGCAGCACTACCATGCAGGTTCTTTTGTAAACCGCACAACAAAGAAAAGCAGAATCAGTTAGTAAACAACATATACAAAGAAACTAATGAGAAGATATTGGAATATATAGGGTGTACCATTTCAAAAAACAAAAGGTTTTAGAAGTAATCCTTTTGCATAACTTTCCTCAGTAATATACTTTTGTTTCTACAAATAACAACCCTATCTCCAGTCCATGGATCATTAGAACATCCTATATATTTTCAGGGGTTCGCAATTATCAAAATCTTTAGATAAAACAGATAAAATGAGTTTATCAAAAATAGAGATCAATTACCATTTAAAACTTGTATACGGTGTGTCCACATTTCAATGCTCACTATTGGGATCTCGGAAATTGTAAGAGATACGAAGTCGGTTAAATTAGAAAAGATTTGACTATTTTGGAGATCAGTATACTTATGTTTTTGTTTTTTCAAAAAAGTTCACAGCTTACTAGATATTTGCTAAAAACGAAATTATCTTATTTTTTTTAAAGTGAAATATCTCAGGAACGAGCAAACATAGAAAAGAACAGCAAAAAGGGTGTTTTCGAGAATTTACTCTAAAACACAAAAAAATTATTTTCGCAATCGTCTTTTGTTTTACTTTGCCAGTGAAATGTAAATCCAAATTTTTTCTAATGGAACTGAATTTATCCGACAAAAATCAATGATTTTCATATGTTTAAAGCCATGGCACACTCAGTGGGAAATGCTTTTTAATTAAAAAAAAATAAGATAATTTCGTTTTTAGTAAATATCTAGTAAACTGTGAACTTTTTTGAAAAAATTAAAGCATAAGTAAACTGATCTCCATAATAGCTAAATCTTTTCTAATTTAACTGACTTCGTATCTTTTACAATTTCTGAGATCCCAATAGTGAGCATCAAGATATGGACACACTGTATTGTTTTAATTAAAATTTGTCAATTCCACTGCACAGGATCATCGACAAATATGTCACAATGCACAGGATCGTTAAAATTCAACATAAATCTCAAAAATCAGAGTAACAAAAACAGACTGAATTGCTGTACTACCTCAACAGATGTTACATTAATGTAATTTGCAAAATCATGTGCAATATGGTTTTTAAAAACAAATAGCAGCTTGATCAAAACAAAAACACTCTATGCAACTGTTACACTGCTTTATATTGGAGATGAGAAATATTTGTTCCGTAACCGTTACATCTTCCATTGTATGCAAAATT
The DNA here is from genome assembly GCA_011009095.1 of Ignelater luminosus. NCBI lineage: Eukaryota > Metazoa > Arthropoda > Insecta > Coleoptera > Elateridae > Ignelater > Ignelater luminosus. The sequence goes on along the minus strand of VTPC01003451.1, from coordinate 115,264 downwards.
ATAAAACAGTAGGGTAAGTCATGATTTATTTCTGTCAAGTTAATGGTACAACAAAGATTATATTTTAGTGAACGATAAAAATATAACTTTGTTGAGGTTAGGATAAATATCCCAATAAAAAGTGACACTACCAACCACAACGTACTTGTTCATTTTTGTGAGAAGTTTCTCGTCACAGGTACTCAGTAGTGTTTTTCAGGTAATTAACATCTCATGTTGCTAGTTTTCTCCTGATTTTAAAATGTAAATCAAGCAAATGCTGTAACAACTGCATGGAATACCTTTCACATCACCTCTAGCTGCTGTTCCTATTGACTGTGAAACTTATACCAAACTTTACTATAATTGCCACTTAAAAGATCAACAACATTATTACTATTTGGTGGTGGTATTTTCTGTTTTTTTCAGATTTTACTAGAAATCAATTTTTATTTTTAATTTGAAAACAAAAGCATGGATTAAAATTCTTATTTATATTGAATTCGAACCACCCTGTACATGTTCCTTAAAGAAACAAATTTTTAATACGACCTAGTTTTTATAATCATACAAAAGTGAACACATTAATATAATCTTTTAAAGCAACTGTACCTCACAGAAAAATATTTCCTTTAAATTTTATTGAAAATATACCGGTATACACAATATAACCAACACAATCTACTTTTGTACGAGAACCAATAATAACAATAATTTATTAATTCCTTACATTCTTCCTTCTCTTAATTGTTAAAATAGCTTGATATTTTAAATCGAGATGTTGCTGTCAACATACTACTTACAAAAAATTAATAAAAAATGTTCTGCGACATACATATACACATATACAGATTTAGAGTGTTTCTAATACGATATAAAGCAAGAGATTTGCTATAGATAGGTAATTTCCTGTGTTATAATGCTTTCAACCTACATATGTAAAAGACTACAAAATTAAAAATGTGTTCCTCACTGGATAATTTGTCTTAATTTTGAATCATTCTCTCTGAAAACATTTGTACTTGGATAAGATTTTCACATGGATTGATTCGTGAATTATGACAAGAATCTTTTAAAACTATGTGTTATTTTACAAACATCTAGATATTAATGTATGATTTGTATCTATTTGTGATGCTATTTTTTTCAGTAAAGCTCCATATTAAATAAAGTAAGAGTTTTTCAAAACTATACCACTTAAATGATTCCAGTGAATAATATAGGTACTTAATGACTTACACTAAATGTATCAGTTTTCAAATAACAATATGATAATACATAGTAAATACAAAGCTCAGTTTTACACTGAAAAACAACAGTATTTGGAAAACACACTGCAACAAGTTTTATTATAATCATATGTGTATAGGCACATGTTCTAAAAGTTGATCACGATCAGAAAATACTTCACTGCACATTTCACATTTAAAGATATTTTGAGCATGCTGCACCGAAAGTTCAGCTAACTCATGTAATGGACTGGGATCAATAACAATTTCCTGTTTTATTACTGCATTTGGATGAACAACATCTTCAGGGATGGGGATATCTGGAGTAATATTCTCAGGTTCTGTTTCTGGCTCTTCTTTGATTTTCTTATTCTTGGATACAATCATACCACCTTTAACGAGACGAACTACTTTACTACCAGGACCAATAATAGTTCGTCCTGGTCTTAAGCTATATGTTCTCTTTTTATAATTTCTACTACTAGTTGTAGTGACTTTTATTATATTTGTGGGCACAGGCATATCTGTCACTACTGTTTGTTCACTAGCTATATCTGGTGGTGCATCGATTATTCCATTGCTTTGAATATCACTATTATGGTCATTCAAATCATTTTGTAAAGTAGTATCGCTTGCAAGAAGGTTATTTACTGCTTGCTCAGTATCATCTTCTGGAAATGTTGCGACTGGAAGTTTCTCAGATTGCAGAACATGATAACTGACATTTTTTGTACGTGGCCGAATTCTTTCTCCAGTAGCAGATTTTAATTCTGTTGGTTGAGTATGTGTTACTAAAGTTTTAGTCTTATGACGTACTTTGCTACCATCATTAGTTTCTACTGGTACTCTAGCTTTTTGAGTGTGTATCATTTTTGGTCGCGAAGGTATAACTTGAGGTTCGGTTTTAATTTTTCTTTTGATTTTACTTGGTTTTGAATTTACAATTGAATTCACCGTTTCTATAGCAGATGTAAAACTATTATAAACATCTGCATAACTTTCTTCAATATTTGTTTTAGGGGGAGTTTTCTTGGGTTTCTTTATAATCTTTTTTTTATATTCATGTTCATTATCTGATTCGCTTCCTCCTATGTGATCATCTTCGTCTTCTTCATTTCGCGTCGACATCATCTCTAATTCATGAGGCTTCAACTTACGCCTTCTCTTATATTTCCTTGGTCCTACCTGTAGTAAACAGAAAATGTAAAGTTAACTTTCAAATTTAACAATCTCTTCAAATGCCATAACATACAATACATACCTGAGGCTGTCGTCTCATTGCTGTGTTCAAATCACAATGATGAATCAAATGAACAATCAAATCTTGGGAGGTAGCAAATAAATCAGAACACACAGCACATGCATAGGGGGTCATACTTTGACTGTGATTAGGATCCGGTCCTGAATGATGCGAACGAATATGTTCTCTTAAGACCACACGCTGATTAAATGCACGAGGGCACACAGCACATGCATACGGCTTCTCTCCAGTATGAATACGTTCGTGTTTACGTAAGGTTCCGCCATCAGCAAAAGCTTTCCAACAAAATCTACATCCATATGGTCTTTCTCCAGTATGGATCCTTATATGGATCTGTTGAGAACTCCTGGATCCAAAAGTCTTTCCACATTCTCTGCAAGGAAAGTGTCGACCTGACACACTGCTGTGACTATGTCTATGATTCATTAAAGATCTGCCATCAGGAAAGTCTTCTCCACACTCTTCACAAGATACTACTTTGTTTCTATGCGAAAGCATATGCCGCTTTAGTCGAGCTTTATTATGAAAAGTTTTGTCACATTTTGAACAACCAAACAACTTCTCTCTGGAATGTTCAAAAGAGTGTTTTAATAACGTACGACGATCTTTACAAGTGCGTCCGCACATCATACAAGTATTAGGTGGTAGATTCTTGCCGTGTTTAGCTTGCACATGAGCTGCTACCTGTTGATCGTCTACAAAGACTTCCCCACAAATCATACAACGGTGTTCCCAACCTCTTGCATGCACTTCAGCATGGGCAAGAAGTTCTAATGCTTCAGGAAAGGATTCTCCACATACATTACAAACATGCCCAAAGCCAGCCTCTTTAGTTATTTCTTCCTTAATGTGTACTCGTTGGTGTCGCTTCATATTATCTTGCCTATGAAATGACAAGCCACAACTTGGACAAAAGAATTGTCCATATTTTGTATCTTCATCTGCACAAAATAAAAACAAAAGTTAGTAAAGAAAAATTTAGTTGTTGGCTGATGATAATAAGATATAACAACAGTAATCATATGAAAGACAATTAGAATGTGAGATTATGTACTTTTGTTCATCTAACAAAGCAGTCACGTGGTGGACACATTCTATTATTGACAAGTTAAAGATTAGTACAGGTTAGGTAGAACTAACTTTAAGAATGTGTTTCTCGACATGTGTCTTTCACCATTTTGCATTACGTTTCTTTTTTTTTATGACATTCACCCTCGGTTGCACAAAGTATTCTTAACTGTGTTGTCAAATTAAAAATGTCAACTTAGAATTTGCCAATCAGATCGCTAGATTTTACAGTTAACATCGCATTAGCTAATAATGATCTTAAAAATGCTATAACCTGACAAAATTAAATCCAGACACCCTAATATTTTATAATTTAGAACAGAAATTTTAACATGGGAAAAAATTATTTGCTTATGTCTATACATATAAGCATTAAGAATAATCTGCACACTCAATACAAGTAGTAAAATGTGTTTTCTGACCTTCATTCAACACCAAATCAAACGACAATTTTAACAACATTTAAATAAAGTACAATTTGGAGGTTAGGTTAGGTATAAATATTTCTGCACATAATTGGAAGCTAGCTAGTGCTGTTAGACAGGTTTGTTTACTTTTGTGGTTACCATTGAACATCAAATATTTGACGTTTATTGGAAGATTTTGTTTTCTGAAATGTTACTTTACATTAATACGTCTATAAGGCACAAAGAAACTCTGATCCAAATATTTTTTCCATGCTGAGATTCCTACTTTCATAAAACCTGAAACACCCTGTATAAAATCCACCACCAATGACCAAATTCCCACGTCTGTACAATCACCAGACCCAGAAAAACCATACTGAGCACTAAGATTCTGAAGAGAAAGAAAAATAACAAGTGAAATCAAGATTTATCTTGCAGATTGCAGCAGAAGAAATGGTTTGAAAAAATAAAAAACAAACTGAAAGAAAAATTCCAATTTCCAAAAAAAACAAATATTTAAAAAAATTAATGAAAGAAAAAGACGCACAAATGCTGAACTTGCCAAATATAGAAATAATAATCCAAGAAACAATAACTATGTCTTTGTGACTGTTTTTTGTTTTAACAAGAGATAAGACCTAGGGGTAAAAATGGAAAGCCTACTTGATTTTGATACCATTGAATAACTCGTTTTAAATATTTTTCAGTGATGTAATGTTGTGTATAGTTATTCCTTTGTTTTGGAGGGATACTTTCTACAACATACAGTGTGTGCCAATTTCGATGCTCACTATTGGGATCTCGAAAATTGTAAGAGATACAAAGTCGGTTAAATTAGAAAAGATTTGGCTATTTTGGAGATCAGTTTACTTATGCTTTTGTTTTGCAAAAAAGTTCATGGCTTACTAGATATTTGCTAAAAACGAAATTATCTTATTTTTTTAAAAATAAAAATCATTTCCCACTTAGTGTGCCATGGCTTTAAACATATGAAAATCATTGGTTTTTGTCAGATAAATTACATTTGTTATGTAACAATTGCTAAAACAAAACAAAAGACTCTTTTAAGATACTTTGCTGAGCATTCACAGATAGCATCAAATAAGCAGGTAAGCCCCATAAAAGCGTATTTATTTTGTTTTAGCAATTTTTGCATAACAAATGAATTTCTTTGATAAAACTCCACGGCTTTGGGTGTTAGATGTCATGGCACACTGTGATGAAAAATGATTTTCACTTCATAACTCTGTAAAACAAAAGAATAGCTACGTCAAACCATGTATGACTGAAAAGCATTTAAGGCATACTGTTCAGTAATATGGAAATCAAGTAGGCGTTCCATTAGAAAAAATTTGGATTTACGTTTCATCACCAAAGTAAAACAAAAGACAATTGCGAAAATAATTTTTTTGTGTTTCGGAGTAAATTCTCTAAAACACCCTCTTTGCTGTTCTTTTCTATCTTTGTTCGTTCCTGAGATATTTCACTTTAAAAACAATAAGATAGTTTCGTTTTTAGCAAATGTCTAGTAAGCCGTGAACTTTTTTGAAAAAACAAAAGCATAAGTAAACTGATCTCCTAAATAGCCAAATCTTTTCTAATTTAACCGACTTCGTATCTCTTACAATTTCCGAGATCCCAATAGTGAGCATTGAAATGTGGACACACTGCATACTACAATAAAACAAAAACTTGTAGGTTGTTTATTCTACTGATATAAGCAACGCCGCAGCGGCTAAGTGTAATTTAATCCTTTCTTGCATGCTGTGTTTACATATTTTGTTTACGAATAAGTTTTTATTGAGAGAAATTTCCCCGAAAAAAATATACACAACAGAAATTTTACTATAATCGTTTGAGACGTTTGTCAATTATACCAAGATATAAATTCTTTGAATTAGAAATAATCTGGCGCAATAATGAGAAGTTGAAGAGGGCAGCATCATCTTTGTTTGCCCTTCTTTCCCCTCGACACACTTGTACCCAAATTAAACACTAAAACAAGGCATTTTATACTTTCAATCAAGTAGGCAGATTTGAATTTTGTTTTTAGCAAAAAATCACAATTGTTATTCCCTTTCCAACAACGCATATCACAAGCAGGAGAAAGGGAAAGGTACCATTTAAGATTTTGAGGTTAGTTGTACTAAGGCAAACACAGAGACCTATAGGATTGAGTTAATCTTAATTGGACATTCTAATGTCCCTCCTCCATAAATAAATTGACATGTTTTTTTTAATTCCGATATCTTCATTTGTTTACAAGATATTAATATTTTTAAGTATTAATTCCAAGTATATTCAGTCTCAACATGTTCTGAATACTTATAATTCTGGTAAAATATACATTAAAATAGAAATACATTAATTTCTGTGAGTTTAATGCTAACATCAATCAAACTCGTTTTACTTCATGCAATATTAACGCTTATAAAATTCGGTTACAATTATCATGCTTTTGTCTAACATTATACGTGCAATGCAGTATATCCTTAAATTCATATCACAAAAATTAAAATTCCACAAGTTTAGCGCTTAAAATAATAAAAAGAAAAATTAGTATCAACAGTCAGGGATAGAAAATAAAACATTTTCAAAATCTTACAACTCTTATCTATCAAGCATTTAACAAATTCAGAAATTAACTTCTACAGTGAAAAAACTACTAAACATAACTGCAATAATTGTATAAAATACATTACCAGAGTAATCCTCGTCATCATCTTCATCAAAATTTTGCTCAACACCACCATGTTTTAATCGGACATGCTCACGCATAAGAGCAATATCCCAAAATACTTCTTCACAAGTTCTACATTCAAATGGACTATCTCCTCCGTGCACACGTGCATGAGATGCTAAAGCTTTCTCTCTTGCAAAACCTACACCACAATGTTGACAAACGAATGGCTTACGTGGGTCCGTGATGGGAAATCTTGGTTCTGTTGGTACTGGGTGATTAGCATAATCAGATCTACTACTATTATTTTCCATAGCTTCCATCAATCGTACATCTTCATCTACGTAATCATAAGAACGTGAGCTAGATGCAATTCTATCTTCATCGACCTCTTCTTTAGGCTTGATTTTAGTTTTGCGCTTTTTCGAGAACTGTTTAGAACGCTTAAACATCTTTTCAGAATCTGAATCATCCATTGTCTGGGTATCGTCATCCTCTATGCCATCAGTTTCAGGGACATATGCATGAATTTTTAAATGGTTCATAAGATCGCATTTACGAATGTAACGTACACCACACAAATTACAACCATACGGACGATCTGTCTGATGGGCTACCATATGATTCATAAGATTTGCTTTTTTCCTGAAACGACGAGGACAAAAATCACAGGGATAAGGTCGCGCAGCCGTGTACTGATCTTGATCTGTTGGAAGTGGAATTTCTACATCGTCTGAAGGTTGCTCAACTACATGCTCCTCCGAGCCTACAACAATTTCTGAGCAATTTTCATTCCATGGTTCTGTAACAACCTCTTCAGTTGATATTTCAACAAATTGTTCTTCTTCGAAAGGAATCTCACTTGGTTGTTGCATCACCATCATATCATCTTCTGTTACATACATAATTCTTCCAGATTGTGGTTCATTATTTTCTATTTCGTGATCATGGTTTCCTTGCACGACAACTTCTTCGCAGACATTTGCAAATTCACCAGGTTCAGCTGGGATAATTGTGCAATCATTATCAATGCCACAGATAACTTCTTCATTTTGAACGACGGTGGTTCCGTCCTCCCATACGAGAGTGTAACTCTCCTCCATTTTTTAAGTGTATATCTTCATTTCTTCCTAAAATTTTTTTTTAGGTTAGTATTAATTTTTTGACAAATTGAGGTTATATATAATTGAGGTTATCTAAAAGTTTACAATTTTGAAAAACGTAAACAAACGAGTGTTTGATTAGAACAGTTACCAAGAAAAAGAAATAATAAAAGCCTGAACTTGCACGAAAACAAGTCGGAAACATTTGTACTACTACGCGCTAAAAACGTTATTAACACATACCAATCTAGAATAGAAAAGTACAAATTACATCATTAGGTTATATTTTCTTCCAAACACGAATTTAAAGGTTAACTAACACACCGCATCGTACTTGAAAAAACCATAACATTAAATATTCTAAAGAAAGTACTTACTTGAAAATATACAAAGAAAAATTCCAACCTCACTCACAAATGAATGCGATGGCGTCGACCTTCGGGTTTGGTTAGAAGCAAATGGCTGCGTTTGTTGTTGGCATACTATTTTTCGGTTAAACACTAATACATTTTTAATATTCTAAATTTAAACGTCAAAATATTAAACTGTTGTTAATATTACGAATACACATATTTAATTCCGATAAGACCTCGAAAACCTTCGAAATTAGGTTAACTTATTTGATAAATTAACCTACAAACAACCGCCAAAACAAGTTGAAGCACTGTTACTAGTTCCGTTTGTTTTCGCGGGCTATTTAAATTTGAAAACCTGGCGGGATTTTATTAGTGAATCGAAGATACAGGTTTTTTACTTACTTATTCGAGAAAAAGGAAGAGAAATAAATAAAATGAGTACATTCGATGGAAAGATCGAAGAAATACCGGAAATCAGCGTTGATAGATTTGATGGTGAAAATATAAATTCAACAGTTTTTTTTCTATCGCATTGCCATGCAGACCACATGAGGGGTTTAGATGACTGGTCTTTTCATAATTCTTTAGTTTGTCGACCTGATGTATTTTTGTATGCTTCACCAATCTCAATAAGAATTCTAAGAGGTTTATATCCTTCAATTGAGACAAAACTGAAAGAACTACCTTTAGGTATCCCTACGTTAATTAAATTGCTCTTTACAACAAATAAATGCATAACAGTGACACTTTTGCCTGCAGGCCATTGTCCAGGATCGGTTATGTTCTTATTTGAATCAGAAAAGACTGTGTTATATAGTGGAGACTATCGTGTACGTGTTAGCGATTTAAAGAAATACTGTGCCTTGTATTCTTTAGGCAGATTAAAAACGATCGACAAACTTTATCTTGACACCACATTTTGTAAAAAATCATTTTCAAAATTGCCTTTAAGACAAGAAAGTTTAGAAAATATCTATAAAATTGTGGAAGAATGGATAAAATTAAGTAAAAAGCACATTGTTGAAATTGCACTTAGTGCTAGATATGGATCAGAGTATTTATTTTTGGAATTAGCAAAACACTTTGATATGCCCATACATGTTAGTTCAGAAACATACAGCACTTACAAATATATTCCTGAAATGGATAAAGCTGTTACGGTTAAAGGCACTGAAACTCAAATTCATGCAGGTTGTGGTGGAAGTATGAAAAGATCATGTGCCCAAGATAACAGTTTAATTAGAGTAATTATACCATCAACATTGTGGTGGGAGAATTATAATTTTTCTAAAGGTAGTATGATTGTAACTGAAAAAGGAGAATATAGGGTTTGTTATTCATGTCATGCATCATATGAAGAAATAAAGGACTTTGTTTTGTTTTTACAACCAAAATCAATAGAACCATGTGTAGTACCCTTCAATTGTAAAGAAAAAGAAATCATGTTAAGATTGCTAGAAGACATAATGAAAACATATCAAGATTATCCAGAGCAAAATGAAGAAGTAAAGTTGTTTGAAGTACTAACTGATGAAAAATCCAATGCTAACGTATCCACAGTAATCCAAAAAGCTTCTGAACCAGTAGATGATATACCTGAAGACATTCTGGGTTCACCAACCAAAAGTTTTAAGAGAAAAAGACTAAGAGAGAGTTGAAACTTGTAGTTCAAGATTTCTCAGTCAGCATACAAATCATCATATCAAAATGTTCAGCTTATTTAAGACAACATACTAGTTTGTTCATTAACTTTTGTTAATGACATTTTTCTAAATTTTATATACTTATTCAAAAAATATTTGGTTCATTGATATGACAAAAATAAGAGCGTAAAATTGTTATCCAAATTTAATTTTTTACATGAAAATGGCTTTCTAGGATTGTTACACAGAATTCTTGATAGTGTCACCTATTGTTTTTTTTATGCTGAACATTTTGATATTAATTAGAAAATTAAGACAATTGTTAAGTAAATGAAGATCATAGCAGATGTGTTTTCAATAAAATGTGGTATTGCATAAGACACTTATAAAAAAAATAACAGATAAAATTACATCAGTGGATGTATTTTGTATTTCACATTTCACAGATGTGGACTATTTATGTTGTCAGATTTTCGGCAATATTAACATTTAATTTAAAAAATATATATAAAACTTACGTATGAAGCATAATACTTACAAGTTCATTTACAAATGTCTTATGTAAGGTAGTATTATTGTGGTCAAAATAAATGCAATAGTCTTTTTATCCGATGAGCATTTTTGGAAAGATTGGTTGTTTTGCATCAGGCTGTGAAGACATCTAAAGGGATTCTAGTCTCATTAGATGCACTCTAACTAATACATCGAAGTCAATTATAGGTTATTATTATTGTTTAATTAAAATTATCTTTAGTACTGAATATCTTACCTTGAAAAGTGTTGCATTTTTACGACCACAAGAATTGATCAAGGCTGATAGTGCTACTTCTTTATTTACATACCTTAGCTTCTTAAAACAAATTTTTTAGGCATCCATCCGGAAAGTTAATTTTTCTGATCTGTTTTAGAATTATAAAATAAGTCTTTCCCAGACTAGTCCATGAAAATAAAGTTTAAGGTGACCATTGATACTAGTTTTTCCAGGACGGTACTGGTTTTTGAGTATACTATCCTGATTTAGTCTACTAGTTTTCGTCCTGAATTTTCCTTTTGGAGGCTGTCTGTTTTGGGAATCTGAAAGGGAATCCTGCACTTAACTTTGGGACTCTGAGGGAGACTCCCCATGTTTGTCTGGAACCCCAAAGGGGACCCTCTCTCTTATGTCCTGGTTTTAAGCCGAAATAATATGGCCACCTTAGTAAAGTTATATATGGTTTTTGTTTTGTTGGTTTATTTACCATAGAAATTACTATAGAATTAAAATTTTAATTTAATTTCATTATGAAGATAAGTGATAGCATATGTGTGGGTGCCTAAAAAGTTAATACATAGTATTGCCAGATGTCCTATATATATATGGAATTGTCCTCTATTTGATGTCATTTTTTAGCATCCCATATTATACTTGTCGGGATGCTGAAATGTCCTGTATTTTAACTTTGAAGTCCAAAGAGGGTCCCTGTGATCGTTTTAGGGTCTACGAACAGTGTTAATTTTGAACCTCCATCTGCAAAAGCATTTTCTGTGCTTTTTCGTTTTGTCTCATATTTGTTTGTACAAAATCTGGCAACCTTATTAATACATAATTTACAAGTAAAGTGCCTTTCGTAGACTCATAACCTGAAATTCTATGCTTATTTGAGTTATTATGTAAATAATTATTCCATGTAAATTTGTCTTTTGCTTCAAAAACTTTATTTTGATATCGTATATACATATATACTAATTAATTGTACTTAGATATCTTTTTATTGTATAATATTATAAAACTCTTGGTTTTTAAATAAACATTTCTTTACTGCAATATTTGTATCAATTGTTTATAACTATAATTTTGTCAGATTTAAGAAATTAAAGCAAGCTTCTTATTCGTTTTTATTCATTAGCTGTTTTATAATAAGATTCTCAAACAAAAGTATCATTACAAATTTGTAGTGAGAAATCAAAGAATGATAATTGGTTTACAGTTTTTTAGTTCTTGAATGGTTTGTAGAATATGTTATCAGTTGCTTAAGCATTTTTTGTTTCTATCATACAAATGATAATCAACATACTCCATTTCTAGCACAAAAAATGAATAAACAAATATACTCTTAACTGTCATTACAGCCTGTTCTCCATCAAGTTATTAAGAAGACTATACAGCATTTATGATGTTTATGGGTCGTATATGGCTGTGGAAGAATGACAGTTTTGAGTATTGTAAATCGGGCTGTTTATCTATTAACTCGGCTTGTAAAATTGTATTGACACTTATGTGCTTTAAGGTTATGATTTTATGACAGTTTAACCTCATGCTATTGTCTTTGTTTTTGTAACTCAGTAAATACAAGGAAAACTTGATTTCTTTTTAACAAAGCAAAACTAATCAGTACTAAACGTTTATGCAAAATTTTTGATCGTGCAACAGCGCCAAATGCAGCCGCAGGTACACAATTTTCAAAAAGAAAAAACACTTCCAACCTAACAAAATGAAAGCATGGCCTGTTACAACCCAGGAACATCGTGCTTGCAATTCAATATTGTAAAATATTTACACCAATGTAAGATGTAAATTATCAACAGTAATACACTGATACAGGAGGCATAACATAGATTTCCACAAAACATGATTTCCTAAACATTTCTTTGATTATAAATGAAAATTTTACCAAGTTAAAACATTTTTGGAAATCATATTATGCCAACTGTAGAAGTGTATTTTATTGGACAATTGATTGAGATATAAAAATTAATTAAATATAAATAAAACAAGAATTACTTGAAGAATTTGCAAAAAAGCAGTTGAAGGGATCTTATCACTGTTGGTCTTATTAGTATGACCACCGTTACCAAGATGATTACTAAGTAACTCTGCATTTCTATTGGTTCGTAAAGATCAAGGTAAATTGCCAAAAGACTGCATTTCCATGTGTCCAAAATAAATAAATTAACAAAACGTGTATGTAATAGAAATAAAAATATTTTTGCACGGCAGCTTGTAAAGTTGACGGTTTACAACTCGTTGTCAATGTCAAAAGCTGACAATTATAAACATTTGCAATAAATTTGACGTATTGATGTTATAATGGCCATATCGATGTTATAATGAATTCATGATATGACCTTGGCCAACTTCATTTTTTAATCTACTGTCAATGATTTTTTTTATTATTTTCTTTGAAATATGGCCGTGCAAAAAATATTGTATATAACTCGAGCATAAAGTCTTTTTCAAACTTGTAGGATTTATGGTACTTGCTGTTGCTTGTACCATAAACTTCCTACTTGTTCAAAAAAACTTCACTTTACACTCTTGTTATATAGATAACTATTATTCTGCTACTACTACATTGATTTATACTTGCCATGTAAAGATACAAAATATAATTAAATTAAGACAGAAAAATGAGTAGGGAGTGATGCATCACCCAGTTATTGTCATACAACAATACAGTCAAGTTATTAAGTTAACCTCGAAAAATTCATTTAAGGAAAAGAATACCTTTTCTATCAAGTAACCTTTTAGTTTGGCTCTAAATAAATTTAAATCACATGATAAAAGATTTTTCGTTTGTTTATAAAATGAATGCCATAATAGTTATAACAGTATTGGTTGTATATGTATGATCTTTGAATGTTTTGTCGGTTAATGCGTGTCCTCTTTTCATTTCTGAGATGGAGCAAGAAATATATAGTGATGGAATCGTTAACAAATTTAAATTGGTAAATTCCCTCTTTACTTCATCTCTGTAACCCATATTAGCAATTATTCGAACAATTTTCCTTTGAACTTTAAAAATTTTATTTTTGTGTGACAAGATGTCCCCAAATAGTTAATGTATAAGTTATATGTGAAACAAATAGTAAAAAATATGCAGATAGAACAACTTTTAATAGAAGCAAAAGCTATGAAATTTCTAATTATAAAGATAGTTTTACAAAGTTTCCAGATATTTGATATTTTCTAACTGTAATGATAAGTCGTGTTTAATAGTATACACTTGGGACTAATCTTATTGTGATTTAACATTAGCTTGTTTTGTTGAGACCTCCTCATTACTTAGAATGATTTCACTATCACTTTTATGAAAGAGGATTGCATTATCAGCATAGGGAACCAGTCCTTCTTTATTATTTATTGAATTTGCTAAGTCATTTACATCAACTAAGAAAAGAGTAGGTTCTAGGACCAAGCCTTGCTAAACTTCACTAATAAAAGCCTATTTCTCATAAATAGCCTCCATAAAAGACACATTGCAGTCTACTGTCAAGATAATTATTCACGTGTTCAAAACTTAGGTTATCAAATTTATAGAATTTCATTTAGAAAGAATTCTAGCTAATTATTATTTTGATAATTGTATTATTTGTTAGAAACTGTTTTTTTTATTGGGCTCAGGAGGACCCCCATGGGAAACTCCCCCAAAATTCAATCCAGCCTTGTCTGTAAGTTGTTAAGTTATTACATACTAAAAGTATTTACAAGAAAACTCCAAATGAATCAAATATTTTTATTAATATTACAAAACATGCTCGTTATGTAATAGAAAACACCATTACATGTGAATGTCACTTTATCTATCCATAACAAATTATTTACGAAACCCAAATCACTTCTTTGTCTTTCAATTAGCTCACAAGAATCTAATTGTTTTCGGTAATCTTCTTGAAGCAAATGCTACACTCTCGTTTTGTGATACGGATGTCGTCTATTTTCTTTTGCTTTTAAAATGCTACATATGTTAGTCTAGTCTACGATCTGCAGACTTTATCACTATATGATTTGAATGTCATCCATGGAAAAAACATTCAATGTACCTTGTACCAGCCATATTGTAATTATCACTGCATACGTCCAGAATCCAAAATCTAAATTTAAATGTAAAAGCAGCTTATAAGAAGCTGAAGAATCAGTAATGTAATTCAAACTGCACAAACTGTCATTGTTTGACAAAACAAAAATTTTTCGATTTATCACGATACCATGATCGACATGGTTGTCATATTTATTATTTAACAGAATTCTTGTCTTTAATATTGCTTTCAGTAAGGATACAACTGGCTAAATTTTAAACAATTTTCGTGTTTGACATTAATCTTTTGAAATTTGTTGTTAAAAGTTCTACCTTGAAGAGCTCCATAGAAGAAAATTAACCTGCAGAAAAACATTCTTTTTACAGTTTTGTGTTCAGAATCTACCAAGAAACAATTTTATTTGAAGCTTTATATGCATTTCTGGAACACCTATATAAAATTCGCTCAACTACTCGGGGCTAAGAAAGTTGAATATTATTGTTATAATGATAAATGCAAGAAATACATTCCTATTTTATAAAATTTTCTAATAACATTAAAAAGTTTTAAAAATCAGTACTTTCAAGTTTTTGCAAAATAATGACTTTTCGCAAGGTTATGTAAGTAGCTTATCTAAGAACAAAACCATTCTCTTAGGTAACTGCTCCCTTCAAAGAATTTTGGGTTTGTTTAAAAAGGCAATTAAGGAAGTTTTGGAAACCTGGAGAAACATTGCAGATTATTTTATCTCTAACTTCACCTGCACAAAAGATTTTGTATGGTAACCAAGGATCAAAAATCACAATTTTTATGAATGATGGTTAGTGAGCTAATTTCAGGATAGGCTCAAACCTTGATTGATTTAGATTGCCAAATTATGCAGAAACTAACCAATCGAGCAGCCCAAGCTTACCCTGAAGTTAGGTGTCACCAACAGCCACTAATTTAGGATATTGTTTCACACAGATGTTTTTATTTCTTTCTAATTAAATGTTTCAGTGAGATTTTACTAACACTTCAGATGTTGCTATTGCTAATCCATAATTACTGTTTGATGTAAATTAGATTTAATCAGTTTGATGGCATTTATAGATTTTTTGGTTCTCTGTTGTTCTAGACCTCCTTCACTGCTGGTTTTCACACTTGTCAATCTGTTACACTTAGCTTTAGATTTGTACATTATAAAAACTAAAAAACAAACAAGCATTGCAAATTTGATGATTTTTCCATTTATTTATTATAATTATATATTTTACATATTAATGTGAATCATGAAAAGTGCAAACGGAATGTTAATATGTTAAAAGGTATATGTATGCATGATACAATGGTATTGTTAGTAACGTTCCCATACAGAATGAAAATGGGAAACCTGAGATCTAACTATAATAAATACAGTTTTTAACAAAGTAGTTAATATTTTAAAAATTCACAAATTTTTGTATAAATTCACATTGTATTTAAAACCTCTGTCAGTTTTAATAGATCTAATTGATGAAATAAATAATGAAATGATAATGTTAATATGTACGTATTGTATCATCGCACAAAATATAAATTTAATAAAATGTAATGACAACATATTATATAATTAGCTATGACACATTGCTTAACATTTATTGTTTATATACATAAGCTATGTATCACAACACTACATTGTTAATATTCTTTATATTGTTAGTTTCAAATATGTACACGTTTTTTTTTTCATTATGTATATATGTATATATAAACAAACCATACCTAATAATTAAAACATGAACTTTTTCATTGTTAAATGATAGCACTTTTGTTATCATTAGCAGTTTTCTTACTCGCAAAATTCAATTTCACACATTAGTAGTATTTTCTTACTATCTTCTTTATGGCAGTAGAACACTTTTTTAGAGATTTATAAATTAAATCAATTAATTTATCATATAGCACAAACCTGAATACGTTTAAAAGTTGGTCCAGAATACTAAAAAACCAAAACATTTACAAACTAGTAGTAAGAAATACAAACGCACAACTTACATGGTAATTTTTTATACTACTATGAATTAAAATGCAAGTTTTCTTACTATTTTATTAATTAGTAGCTCTATTAGCAAGGATAAGAAAATCTTTTTATAACAATCTCGTATAAAAAGTTAATAATGTAGGTGCACCACTTAATATTAGTAGTAAGTAAACTTGCAGTAGGTTATGTATCTAAAAATAGATCAATCAACAAAAAAAAAATAAGGAAGTTCAAAATAACACAGCTGAAATCATATTACTTTACTTGGCGTAGACTAGAAAATTAGCTGCATTTGAAGAGAAACTTTATATATTAAAGCAAATACCAAAAGTATTTATTAGCAGTAATCTTTTTATAATTACAACTAAAGGCTTTGTAGAAATTTTGTTGTCATTTTTTATATTTGAGACTTATTCAATAATTATCGATTTTTGTATTATTTAAATAAAATTTTGATTAATTTTGTTGCTGCAGAGTATTTTGTAGCAGTATAATTTATTGCTTTTATTTGCTGCAGTGTTTTTCAACCAGTGGCCCAAAAGCAGGTGGTTGGTGGTCAACGGAAATAGTATAAGTGGTGCTTGGGTAATTATTTCTGGTAATAGATTTCCAAGCACTCATTTCAAGAAAATTCAATTGTAAGTTTTTGAAGTGATCCATGGATCACAAAAGGTTGAAAATCACTGATTTATCATAATAATGTGATACTTTTGCACTGACCATTTTAATAAAAACAAAATTTTTGTAATTAATTGTGTATCTCAAGTTTTGTTCAACAAATACTTTACTTAATATATTAATTACAAGAAACAGCTTTAAAATTACTGGAAAATGTAAGTTTAACTTTATTTTATAAAATCATGCAAACAAGGGATAACAAATCTGGCTGAGAGCTGTGACTATACTTTAGCAATGGTCAGAATGAAATGGAAGATATGCTTGTAGAGCCTTTTTTTGTTACAATAATTTAAATATCAAAGGCAATAAATAAAATTATTAACAAATGGAAGATATAAATAGAAATAATGCCCTTTTTGGTTATTTTAACGATTATTATTAGCTGCACGTCTAGTAAAAATAAAAATTAACATTGATTCTAAGACACTTATAACTATACCTATACCTATATAAACATCTGAAATACAAACATTATTCGTGTGTGTACAAAAACAATAATAAAAATAAAAACAAAAGCAGATATTTAACGGGTACACACACAAATCAGTTAATATTTTAATCAGTAATTGTGGTATATAAATACAAGTCTTATTTCACACAGCTAGCCTGCCCGGGTTGTCTCTCAGTCGCGCAATGCACACATTCATTGAGCAAACCTATGCAGTCACGCAATTCAATTATGACAGTTGCTAAACTGCATACTAGGTGCTCTTACAAAATGGTAACGAGCACAAAACTGCTGACTGGCGGGAATACCAGGCAAGCAAAGAAAAATAAATAAAAAATCCCAATCAGTTCGAATTTGATAAAATTAAATTAACACCAATCTATGCAAGAACACTGATATGTTTAGTTTTAAAAATTTAGTAATCTTGAAGGACACAAAATCAATTTTTTAAAATAAATTTAATGTATTGGACCTTTGACGCAATATTCAAACTGATCGGGTGCATCTGCAACACGCATTTATTCACACATCCATTCGTTCATTTGAGACAAGCGACTGCACACTTCTTACGATCAGAGAACAACATCGGGCAGACTTTGTGGCCACTAGGCTCTTGAATCATTATCGTGAACTATTTTTCTTTCTTTGTAGTAAATTTCCTCACTTTCCTTGTCACACAGTAAGAGTACTACACCACCAAACAAAAATATTGCTGCACCCCAACCCACACCATACGCCCAACCAAATTCCCATATTTTACGGTTTCCTAAAATTAACAATAACAGTATTAGTTTACAAAAGTGTACAACAGAATAAAATCAAATACTCACCTAAATTTAATTCTGCTGCAAAGCAGACAGGGTAGATGATTAAAGCTATGAGTATGGAGACCACTGTAACAAAAAATTATAATTATAATATGAAGCAATGATGACAATAACTAGTTTACTATTTTGTGATTAATTATTCTTATGTGAAGTTTATACAATCAATAAGTAATTATCTGTTTTATAAATTCTAAATTTTTCAGTCACATTTCTCAATAATGTAAAAGTTTCATAATGCGGGTAATTTTAAAATATAGGTTATGTCATCCCTGGCATCCACCGACTAAAGGCGTTTTTGTAAAATATAACCCGGTGAACCTGGTCAGCTACATCAGATTGATGAGGTTGCAGCCTTCTAGTTACTCAAAGTGGAACATTTTCCGAACGAAGGTTACAAACCACAACGAACATAACCTCAACCTAACTTTGTGTTTGTTTAATTTTAATATTCGTTATCTTCATCCTGTGTATTTGTCATCAAGACTATCTTTAATTACCTTTTATCCTTTGAATTTAATTGTAAGATGAAATAAAATAAATTAATAAGAAAAAGAAAACGAATACTACCTGCTGCTACTGTAATGTTGATGATGATGATGATGAAAATTCTATTATTATTATAAAGCAAACGTTAATACTTAAAAAGCAAAAAAGAGTATGCATTACTAATTATTTACAAGTAATTGAGAGATACACTATAGACAGTAAACTCGGTGCAAAAGTCATTATACATATGAAGAGTACAGGGGAAAAACAATCTAAGCCACATTTAAATAGTTTTGAGGTATTTCAATTTAAAGCACGGACTTCGATCAGTTTTCCATACAGTACCTATTTTTATTCATGGTTTGCAGTGACTTAAATCAGTTTTTTGTTAATTTCAAGTACACAGTGTGAAAGAGCAGGAACAAAACTATAAGAAATGATGTATAACTCATATTCGGGTCTAATGTGATTTAGATCGTTTTCCCCCTGTACTCTTCATATAAAATGGTGATTAGAATAATTTCCCTCTTTAATAGTTTCTGGTTGATTGTTTTCTTCAATTGCATTTTGCTCCAGTTTCAGCATTTTCATGAACTATGTTTTACTACAGTACTTTTGTAAGCAATAAAGTCACTATGGTTACATCTAGCCAAATGTTTTGTATTTGGGTTTCCACAGATACCAATTTAAATATCATGGCCCAGTTTCTACTCTCCTTTCACTAACTTATGAAGCTTCTTTAGAAATTTAAAGAGGTATAGCTTTATCTGACCTTAATAAGAAAGAGAAGGACAAAAATGGTTGCCATGGTAATTAGAGAATATTTAAGTTTAATGATGATAGCAGAAACTGACCCACTATTTTTCCTCTCTTTACCTTTAATACATAAAATTACTAGCAACTTTTTGTAAATGTCATGTCTAATAAATTAATAACAACAAGCAATGCTTGCTGCTGGATTGCTGTTAACATAAATATAACCTCACTACATACAAGTAACCAGTGTAACCCTACTCGCTAAGTTGAGTTAGTTGGATCGTAACCTGGTTATTAAACCTGAGCAATTTATGAATGTGCCATTATTAATCCAGTTGAATTTACAAACGCGTTTTTAAGCAACCTGGCTGTTCAGGGCAAATTTACGAACAACATATCTCATGTGTGCTCTAAGATATACAAGTCCAGGGACTATGCAGACCATGGTAACATGGTGATGCTGTGTATGTTAAAAAATTCTTGAACTATATTTGCCACATGTGCATACAGACCAAATTTTTCTCAATTTCCGCGGCTTAGAGAAGGACAATAGGCTGAAGAATATAAACTGACCAGCAAAAAAACCGGCCACCCTGAAATATCTCCAAAACCACTTTAACAATTATTATTTTAATCAGTAATTGTTATTTGATTTAAGAACCATTCATTGTTGACACAGGATGTGCAGATTAGCTAAAAAAACGAGACAAATTAATACAGAATTCAATTTAATTTAAGAAGTAACAAAAACAGTCTAAATAAGATACTTTCTTAATAAAAACAATAAATGTGGCTGTTTATAATGGACCTCCAGATAATTATTAGTAGTGTCTATGTCCATCTCAAGCTTCAATTACATTATTCAACCGCCGGGGCATTGAAATTAATAATTTTCAAGGTGGTTTTGCGAAATTATTCAGGGTGGCCGATTTTTTTTGCTGGTCAGTTTATATTCTATACACCCAACAGTATTTGATACTTCATCTACCAAAATGAGGTCAGTTCTTCTGCTCCAAACCATGACATTTCCTTCTCCACAGCTGTAGACTTCTTGAATATTCCTAAGCTTTCTTGAATCTGAACACAAAGCAAAACGACTTTCATTGAAAAATAGTACTTCTGTACTGTCTGTTGTGTACAATGAAGTCACTCTAGTTAAAGTTTGTACTCCAAGAAGCCTCCCAGATCAATTAATGATGGTTCTTCTAAGAATGATAATCTTAGTGTGTTGTAACCAAATCTGCAGCTATTCACCTACACAACTCCACTTTAAAGTATTCTAATTGTTCTTAATGTCACATCTCTACTTAAATGACGACATCTTTTCATTGTGTTTAATGTAACAGCTACCATTTCCAAAACACGCCAGCATATTATTCATTTTAAATACTTAATGCAGACAAATGTACTTGTACAGCTACGTAGCTTGTCCATCGAGGAGAGCAATAAAGTATAAAACTTTTAAACATTTAAGTCGTAGAAGTTCTATCAATCTTGTCACACGCCTAATTTTCAATATCAAGCATATTTTATGCCTGTTATAATAATAATCAATAAATATCCCCAGATATTTGGCATGTGTTTAGTTAGCTCAAGGTTAGGGCCTAGAATGATGTTACAATATAGACCACCTTGATTGAATGGAAAGTTTAATTAACCATTTTCTACATTAACAATGCCATTAATGTTCATTTCGTACTAATTTTGATAAAATTACATTTGTTTACTATTATTAATCTTCTTATTTTAACTATCAATCACTTTTGTAAATTTAATTTTGATTTCTATGTGCAAAGACTTTTAGTCTTGATCTTTATACTCCATGTAAAATATTTGAATTATATCTATACAAATAATCAAATTAAGATTAATAGACAAATAAAAAGTGTCTCACTTTCTTATCTGATACAAAAGACACCACATAAGATTAATTTACCACAAATAAAAACTTACATGCAAGTCCCATAACGATTACTGCAAACCGATAATATTTATATTTGGTATGATGTTCTTTTGTTCTAAGTCCTAAACCAGTTAAGATTGTGGCGACCAGATCAGTAATAAGGGTTATTATGCACAGACCTGCAGCTGCATGAATATAGTCTGGAAAAAACATAAAAGCCATCCAGATATTTGAAACATAAAAACAGAAATATAAAATTTTATACCTTCACTTCGAGACTGATAACAACCTGGAGGATCTTGTACATTAAAGGGTAATGGCTGTTCTGCATCATCTGCTATGCAATGCATAAAAAGGCCTTGCCGCCATCCATCAGCCATTAACCAATCTGTTGACGCCAGGCCCATTATCATTAGGATTATTACTATAAGACCACATATAAATGCAATCACCTGAAACAATAACAATATGAGTTAGAACAAACCAATCTTTTCATAATAAGTTAAGCTTAAAACATTTATGTAAGATGTATTCTGTTGCTCAAAATTATGAGCTAGCACCACCAGAATAGCCATTTTCCTTGTCGATTCTGTTAATTCTTAGTGATTTGATTTTTCAACCCAGAATAATTAGAATTAAGCATAGTGGGAATATAACATAACCAAAAAATACTCATAAATTTTGTTAAAATTGAATTAGCCAACTGTCAATACTACGCAACTTAACCTTTCATTTACCATTAAGCTTCTTTCTAAGCAATAAGTACTAAGTACTACTATCAATCAGAGGCAAAGAATCGTGTGAAGTTTCTTAAATACTGCTAAGTTAATACTACTAGTAGGTATACCGATTTTGCTTGCTTTATGTTGTAACACCTCTCATATATTTTTTGCAATAATCTTGTGCAAAATAGGAAATCCTCTTATCAACTTTGTAAACATTAAAGTGATAGCTAGCAAAAAAGAAAATAAATGCCATTATTAATTACATTGTACCCTTGGCATGGCATTCGTTAAAGACTTTCCTTGCATCTAGATGCATCTTATGGAACGCTATACTCACTAGTCAGCATGTATCTACTACTCAAAACTCTCAGAAAAAAATAGAGATCTCATATCCTTTGCGATACTAGCAAAGTATAAAATCAAAAATCACAAATTTCATGAGAAAATGGAATAAAGTGTTTTGCTAGCGTGAGTTGAAATTCT
Organism: Ignelater luminosus; assembly: GCA_011009095.1. Classification (NCBI taxonomy): domain Eukaryota; kingdom Metazoa; phylum Arthropoda; class Insecta; order Coleoptera; family Elateridae; genus Ignelater; species Ignelater luminosus. The sequence goes on along the minus strand of VTPC01003451.1, from coordinate 92,454 downwards.
AATTGCTTTTCTCTAAAAAAAAAAGCTATAGATAGATGACGGAAATGATATAATGATCTGAAACATAAGAAACCTACATAGAATAGATACAATTGAAGGGTGTAGTTGCAAAACTCATATTCTCCACTTTTTAATATTTTACAATAGTAAAAAAACACATAGCACAAACTCTATTCAATGAAAGTCCATCAAGCTTGACATAGAGATAACATGGAAGGTAATATTGCTAATCCTAAAAATTTCAAGAGAGTGAGTATTTAAATTGGCTATAATTTAAGATTTAATTTTGACAAATGTTGAGTCTTGTACCTAAATGACGGATAGTGTGTGCTGGTGTAAAAATTCAATTTTAACTGTTGGTTCTGAAGTGCCAATACTACCGACACCACTGCTTTTACCACTTTAATTTGATTCATTGCTAGAAAATTGCGAGTTTTGCTCATCAACACAAATCCTCAACTTAATTTTAACAGAATATTAACTTTTGCTACAAACTGTTTACACCATTAGATTTACTATAGGACCCTACTTAAGTAAAAATGTGAGTTTTGCAGCACTACCCTTCAATTGTTTGGTAAACTTTTAATACTGCATCTTATAAATCAGATTTACTTGATGCAGGTTCATTACCATTTTGTGTCTTTAATAAACAGAGACAGTGGTGGATCCCTTTGCAAGATTCTATTTTGGGCTTTCTAACTGAACACTTAAAGGCGATTATTTGTAGTTTAAAGGCTCATTAGGGTTAGGACCTCACTATTATATATCCGTTACTGTGAGATGATGAATTTGCAATAAGGTTAAGCATTAGGACAATATTATACAGTATAATCTTTTCTTACATGATAAAATATACATTTTGAGTCTCATTACCCTAATACCAACGAAAATAATTTTCTATTTGCAATTTTTGAAAACCAACTTGTAGTTGCGCATTTGAATATTCAAATACACATTTTCACTCAATTTCCTTATATAAAATAAAGACTTTCCAACTCTATTGAGCATATACAATTCAAAGAGACTCGAGTGCAATGGTCACCAGTCCTAACGGTCACCCTTGAGATTGGCCATTGTGTCCATGGTCACAATGGCTGCCTTGGACCCAACAACCACCAATAGTCTTTGGTCGCAATGTCCACTGTGGACGTAACAACTACTGCTGCGGTTGGTTATAACAGCCAACATAGGAGTCGACGTCTGTTGCGAGGTCACTCCTTTTAATGACCATAGTGACCAAATACATATTCATAAACGGCCGTTGCGAGCAGAATGATGGCGATAAGAGCGACACTCTATACCACCCACATCAGGCTATTATGACCAATAAGATAGGCGGCTGTTGTATCCATGTTAGCTGTTGGGACCAACTGCAATGGTGGCTGTTACATCTACGATGGTCGTTATGACCATCGGCTGATTTCAAGAGTAACCGTTAGATTCCAGACACCCAATTCAAGATTAGTAGATGACCATCATTATGTTTTACAACAATCCATATATCATTGAATTGCAGTTCTTTACTGTGAAGCACGAAGATTCATTTAGCACGTATTTTAAAAGTTCATGCCTTTCTTTAGATCTTCTCCATTATTATTGAATGCTTGAGCTATTATAAATAGTTGTTTTTTGTAATCGAGTCACCTAAATTTTCTTTTTAATTCTATGTAAGGTATTGATTTGGGGGCCATTCTGGCATCTTTACAGGGTGCACAGCAATATCATGAAACCCAATTCCTCGACTTTTCCAGGTCTTCTAAAAAAAGTTTCATGCCCAATAACTTGACAATGACAAATTATTCTAAGATTTAAAGCAACTTATCTCCACATTCAAAAAAGATCAAAGAATTGATAGCAGTCTTGACTGGCTATGGTATTTACCATAGATGATGGGATAATGAAATAAAATGAGTAAGTCCAAGAACTTTTGCATCTTTCATCAAAACCTTCTCTGGCTTTTGAAAATATGAATTCAGTGTAGTAAATCACAATTGAAATATTACCATGTAAAGCATCAATTACTACAGGTGAACTCAGATAAGTAAAAGTCATGAAAAATAAATGAGACAGAGACAGAGGCATTAAAAGTGTGTTGGTGAATTTTATATGCTAAGAACGATAAAAAGAAATAAAGCATGCAAAACGAAAGAAACTTTGAATTTTTCCAAAGTCGATCACTACTATCAGAGAAAAATAGCATTTATAATGTTATTCTTGAGTCTGATATCAAGCTCTTCATAAGACATGATTTTCATTGTCCGTAAGTTCCTTAAATTTAGGTAACAAATCCTACATCATGAAATGTTTGGAAATTGTAAGTTTGCTTTCTTCATTGGAATTTTTTCGACTTTTTTGTTTTTGGACAAATTCTCTGATTTTCCCTGATTTCTTTATTTGTGGGTAATTCCCTAACATTTCTCTGATCTTTCTACTGAATAAAGAAATTCCCTGACATTTCCAGAATTTTCAAGTTTTCCAGGTTGCTGGGTACCCTGCACTAAGTTCTTAAATCCGATTTCATAGGATAACGATTACAACGATTACGCAGAACGCCTACTCGATTTTAATATGATCGAACACTTTGTTTTAAATGGTTTTAGTAACGTAGGGTCGTATAGCAACTTTTGTTTTTAGGGAATATTACACGAAAGCTGTTTCCTTTCACCAAAATTCAAGTACCCGTAGTTGGTTTCTATAACAAATGACGTTTTTCTCGACACCATTCATTTAATTTTAAGCGACAAAACAAAAGAATAAATATTGCTTTCTTTAATACAAGAATGATTTTTATTTACTCATTTTCACAAAAGTTATTCAATGATACTAAAATTAAGTAGGCGTTCTATTAAAGAAATTTTGTCTTCTTGTAACAAAACAAAAAGTAATCGTAAAATAGCTGTTTTCGCATTCGGTGAACGTGTTGAAAAATTTAGAGTACACGTTTTCAACATGGAATGTTTAGGGTGTTGATAATTATTTTTTGAATAATTGACTTTTTAGAGGAATTTGCATGAAGACAATATCGAGATGAAAGAATCTCCAACAGCTATTGTTTTCTTTTTTTTAATTTAAAAATACTTTCTGATAAGCATACTATTCCAAGCAAATAAACAAATGAATAATCAACGACTGATAAAATGACAACATACTGAATCACTCAGAAGGTTTGATTGCATTTTCTGATTCCATTAACGGTTGGTTATTTTGCAATTCAATTTACTTCGCATTTTAGTTCTTTTCATTATTGTATCATGTACCTGTTGCGATCAAACTTTTTCTTCGCAAATCAAAAAGTATCTTGCGTTGATGGTATGTGGGTATACACAAAATAAAAGCAAATAATTCGGAAGAAGGCGATCGACACACAACATTCTTGCGTTGTTAAGGTTAGGAAAGGTTTCCTTTTATCTGCTATTGTGAGCAATAGAAACATTACGATTTTAATTTTGAACTGTAGTAATGTAGAGATTGGAACTCCTGGCAGACGTAAATAATACATAATGAAAGCGTGCGACTGGCTTGTTTAAAAATGTTTTCTTCTCTAGGGCACTATCTTCTAAAAACTCGAAAACGCTAAAAGTTTAGAAATCTGAAATTCTTGTACTACGTGTTATTAATCAGTTGTAAAAAATGTGTCGTAAAGGAGATATACACTTCCATAAAATTTGCACTTTTTTAAAAATGATCTTCAAAGTTTACAACCAGAAATTTTTTTTATTTATTGCGATTAAGATTCATTATTATTAATAAATATCTTTCATTATTGTTCTTCCCTAGCAAATGCCACCGTGTATAAATAATTATTTTATAAACCACAACCTTGGAATTCGAAGCGCACGAAACTGTTTGATTACAAAATGCTATTTAAATAACGAGGTGTAGATAACTATACAGGTTAACATACTTTTCTATATTTTCGTTGTCGCACAGCTAACCTCACTTCTCTCCTGTTGTTATAAGGCATCTTTCACTATTTAAAGGAAAGTTAATATAGTAAAAACCTTCACAATATAATATTTATATCCACATGGAGTATGTATGCACCACACCTACAACTTTATACCACATAATATTAATCACTTATGTGTTATGTATGTATAACCGTAGGAATGATTTGCCAACCGATACTGTTATCTCATATCAGTCAACTCGTCGAGACCGTATAGCGATTATGAATTCAAAGGTAAACGATTTCAATTTTCGGTTGTAAAACATGGATATACTACAACCACATTTCAACCACTGTGTAAATATAAACGTGTTCAAAGTCCTAGCCCCTTGTACGTTTCAAAAGATTCCTATGCGTCACTAATTTGTAATGCGAGAATATCTCGTGTATACTATTTTCAAGAAAAATGTAACTAGAATACTATTTTAACTTAAAAAAAGAAAAGAAACTATTATTTAATAATAATAGATAAGAATAACAGATAAAAGACTCTCTAAAATGGACCCTTAAGCATAATGATAGCTTTATTTACCAAAAAGCCGTCGGGATCAAATAATGACGTCATCGAAAGAGGGTAATTTGAATTTACATGGTGTATATTTAATTACAACAAGATTGATTAAAAACTGTGCTATTTAAACAAATAACTCGTTCTAAAAATAAGGATAATACATCAATTATACCAGGGTCAATAGTAAAGTTTCATGATATTTTATAACAAATAATAGAATAACCCCAAAATTGTCGTCATCCAAGCTTTGACAAATACTACTAAAACCAAGAGCACTTACGAAACGCTACATCTACTACTCCATGTTACAGTAGGTGCTTTACGTTCTCTCAAACAATTCCACATCAATAAAGTCAAATAGCCTTCTGGTTTCGGTCTAAAGGTAATCTACGGCAAATTATAGTATACAATTGTTCCTGCATTCTTCTTTACTCATAAGATCTTACATTAGTACCTAATCTTCGTTTCAGTTTCTTTCATAGATGCTCCATAGGATGAAAAATTCAAATTTGATAAATAAATAAAGCAGTTTACACAAGTTAAAGAGCAATCATCTCCTTGCCAGCAGTAACAAATCCTTAACATTACTGTACTACTGAGGGATTTAAACATTAGCTGGCTCGTATGACTGTGTAGTTATTCACAGATCTCTTGCCAATATGATGTTCAATTTTGAAAATTAAACAGATTTCATTCAACTATTTTTTAAGAATTTCATTTCAAATAATAAAGAATTTAATTTTTACAACAGAGATGTCACTCATTTAAATATGCGACATTCACATTTTCTCTTCAAAACATTTCTCGAGCCTCCAATATGTTCAATCTTGAAATTAATCATTTTATTCCAAAATCAAACAGTTTTCTCTTGCTAAAGAAAGGTCTCATCATTTCCAGTTTTCCTACAAAATTAATCAAAAATCTTTAATTTTATAAGTGAAGGAATGTGCTAAACCACCAACGTTGCAATTCTGGCCAACGCAACAGAAAAAAGTATATTAAGCTGCTTCATACCATTAAGAATATATTCTTGACCTTATTTATTGTTATTACCTTGTTAAGTTATTTTCACCGTTTATACTCAGCACGTTGTTATGTATATGTTACGCCGAATTTACGGAAATGCCTAATACACATATTGCGCAATATTTGGCCTAGTTCATGAAATTGGCAATATCTTTGCTTATTGCTTATTATACGAATTCGGCAAATAATTCTTTGCTTTTTACGCGCATTGAGCATAATCCAGAATTAAAGGTTATGTTTGTTTTTTAGTCATGTTTTAGTGCGCTGAGATAAACGTTGATAGTGTGTTTTTGTTCTGTTTTCTTTTAAAAAATATATAATATGGCTCAAATAGCAATAATAGATAATAAGAAAACTGTGTGATGGACTGAGGATTATGAAAATGAACTAATACAGACTTTAAAGGCAATATATGAGAAGTAACCCAATATTAATAAAAATCGTCAATTTTATCACATCAAAAGTTCGTTTAATTTAACAAACCTAGCAGGAGTAACAAAAGTATGCCGTATTAAAGATAACAGGATTATGACAACTAAGAATCACGAACTTAACGTTATTCGAGATTTGCACGTAGCTTGTGGTCATAAGGGGGAGAAGAAGACGTATAAAAAAGTGGCAGAAAATTATGCAAATATTCCGATGTCTATGATTAAAAGATATATAGAGCAGTGCGAACGTTGTACAGAGAAAAGTAAGAAAATTACACAAGCTGGTATTGTAGTTCGTCCAATAATTACCCAGGATTTGAACCAAAGAGCACAGATGGATATAATTGATTTTCAAAGTTTACCTGACGGTCCATACAGGTATATACTGCATTATAAAGAACATTTAACAAAATTTAGTTTATTGCGAGCTTTTGACTTCTAAGCGAGCAGATGAAGTGGCGAAAGAGCTATTCAACATCTTTTCTGATTTTGGGGCACCTCGTGTATTACAATCTGATAATGGCAGAGAATTTACTGCAAATATCATAAAAGAATTAGCAGTTCTTTGGCAAGACTTGGTCCTTGTAAATGGCAGACCTAGACATCCTCAAAGCCAAGGCTGTGTGGAAGGAAGTAATGCCAGTGTAAAAGATTCATTAATTGCATGAATGCGTGATAACAAGACTTCATCGTGGTCTACAGGCTTAGAATATGTTCAGTGGGCAATAAACACGAGCTATCACGAAGCTTCTGGAAGCGATCTCTAATGGAATATTAGAAGAAGACATGGAAAGATTACTGCAGACAGATAGTATTGCAGACGAATCCTTAGTTGATGACTCATCATACAAT
>VTPC01003451.1:37220-72237 GCA_011009095.1 Ignelater luminosus | reverse complement strand
TTTGAATAGAGGCCGGAAATCGCACATTAAATTCTATTTCTCTATTGATATTTGATAGTATTGTTATACATTTGCGTGCAGAGCAACGGTAAAACGCGGAACATCCAATTGCAATTCTAGCTATGACTATGCAATTCGGAAACTTTAATTCCATTACGTTCCGCAGATTGTGATCACCTGGTGCACTAGGTACGTGACATTCGCAATTCGTACAATCCATCTTTAATCGTCTAAACATGACGACTTCTTTGTATAAAGTTCGAATTGCACTTGTTTACAAATATTTTGCATGACACTCGTTTTAAATTCAAATTATTTCTAAAAAGTTCTCTCCCAAGTGATAATTATGCTGTAAAGTGCAAACGATAATACATAAATGGTTATTTGTACCGCGATTAAAGGGACATTTTTATTAATGCTTGCAAGTAATCCAATAACACTAAACAGGCAGTCTTCTACATCCGGTATACCCGGATTATTTTTTTATGATTCATTTGGTTCCAATAGTTCTAATCTAATGAATAATATTTTCATCATTTATTATTTTCTTATTATTTCCTTTTATTTCATTAGTAAAAGAGATGATTCATGCTTGAATCATTTAAGAAGCCTCTTTATGGTGAGATTTTTGTTTATCTTAATAGGAAGTGATTCAATACACTACTGGTATAGAATCAAATTTTGCTGTTTTATCAGGAAAATGTTGAGACAGTGTTTAATCAGATTACAAGAGAAATTTCAGATATAGAAGCTGCATTTTTATCATTTATCACCATCGCGTGATTAGTTACTATTAAAAAAAGATTTTTAAAAGAAAATCTACATAAATAATTACATTGTTCTGATTTGCTCTGAGCCAATTTTATTCTTAGATTGTGTTATTTTAATAGGAAGTTTTTGAAATCTCTAATTATACCTATAACGTTCTCTGTTCATGAGATAGGTACATGAAATAACGATAATTGCCTTCATTCCACTCATAAGAAAACGAACAAGATAAAAAAAAATTATAATAAACAAATGCAAAGGTGCAAAGAGTGAAGCTCAGGCTAGCTCTCTAAGCAGCTAAGGGAAATGAATCTAGAAATAAAATACTAAAAGATGCCTTACAGGCAAAATCTCCCAAGAATGTGACGAAATTATAAACAGAAAATTGCTATTTTTGTATACAGGATCTTTTAAGTATCAAACGTCACACGAACAAAAAATATAAATAGGCTGGAACTGACATCGATCGGGTTATTCTTCAAGTTGAGTTGAAATCAAAAGAAATTCTTCTATCTGAATCTATGAAAAGATACGGGGCGTGACATAAAAAAATCATAATGACGTCATCACTCGAAAACAAATGACAGTCTGGAACTGACTTTGACATTAAAATGCGTTTTTCTAGCAAATAACATTGACGCATCTAAGGATTTTTGTAAAAAATAGTTTATTTCACATTTAAGGAATTTGTTCCGTACTTTTGACGCTCACTGTATAGTATCCCAGCAGTTTGTTCCCTTATTAGATTAGTCTCGAGTACCTAAAAATTCTACGAAGTAAGGGATATACAAATAGGCTTTGACTGCTTCAGAGAGGTAAAGTATAATAAATTAAATTTGTGCTAATCCTTTACTGGAAAGGATATTTGAAATATACTTTACAGAAGGGATCTTTTCTTTCTAGTTTTACGTGTGTTTTAGAGCCCAGACCCATATGCATTTTGGTTCGTGATTTCAAGATTCTTCCCTTCATGATTTTGATATCTACCAAATTTTGTAATTTACTGCGTATAAACAAAGAATGACGTGTCACATTGCTTTAACTGACATAAGGTACTAATTCGTAGCATTTCTATTAAATCGTCGTTTTTGCAAATGAAATCCAGCTTTCAAAAGAACAGCTAGCTGTTGAATTCGTTGGAATGTGACTCATCAAATCGATACGAGATCCTGAAAAACAGCTAAAATGGGCTCGATCAAAATCAAATCGTGCTCGATATTATCGCTAGGCGTCATAATAATACCAATTTAAAGACTAAGCAGTACTTCATTTATGGCTAGGTCAAGTGTAACAAATTATACATATATTGCGGTGACATATAGGCAAATGTTTTTCCCATTACTAGATTTTAAGACATTCATTAAAACAAATTCTAGAATTTAACAAATATGCCCCTACCATTGATGCTGCTCTTGTTTTCCTTCCAGGGCGTTTTCACTTTTTCACTACTTTTTAATCTCTTCTTTTCTAAAAAGAAATAATCCAAGTAAAAAATTAACAACTTAATCTTTAAAATTAACAGGCACTTAATTTTTATGAATCAGATTGTCAAGAGAAATGTAAAATATGCGACATAAACACTAAATTTGTAAACTAAATTTTAACAGATTCTTTGGGGAAATAAGAATAAACTAAATGGTTTAGATTAAATAACACCCTGTAGCTATAGTCGCATTCCTTGCATTTTCCAAAGATATCTAATGGGGACTAAGGGAGTTTTTTCTACTTCGGAATGGGTAGAACGAGTTTTTTTTATCTTTCCACATCTCGCCGTTAGAGTTCACTGAAAATCGGCTCAAATTCAATTGGAAAAATCTTTTTCTCAACAACGGAAAGAGATTAGCGAGTCCGTTTTTAGAAATTGGGCAATCGAGGTGGTCATTTTTGAAGTACACCCAAGGGAGCGTTTTTGTAACTAATATTCCAAAGTATCCGATGAAACAAAGCCGTTAGATGATACCATTTCCATCTCGATGGAACGTTTCGTTCACGAGATATGCTCGAAAAAGATACTGGTACTTAAATGACGGGATGGGGGTAAAAAAAGGAAATCGAACTCTACCTGAACCAATCTTGTTCAAACGCTGCTTCCTGGAATTTTGTGACCATCGATCTGTAAGTGTTTGATGTTTTTCGCCATTTTCAGAGAATGACCATAATTGACAATTGTTTTTTGTTTTTCACATGGAAAATTGCATGGGGAAATGTAGTAGTTCTATTTACAAATCCGTTGGCCAAGATACAACGTAGTGGTAAAATGATCTGAACATGAATCCGAAGAAAAGATTGCAAAAATCGATTAGCAAATGTTGCGTATTCAGAATTTACAATGATTGTTTATTGGTCATTAATGCCGAGTCCCATGTCGGGTGATTCTTCTTGATGTGTAGAATCTAAAAAAGCGAGTGACGGACGTACAGGGCATACCGCAAGAAATTCCGCCATTTTGAATTTTTTGAACAAAATAAACTGCTCAACAATTGAAGTGGCCCACCAAAAAAAGGATTATGTATTCGTGTTTGTTAGAAACAAAAAGGCATCAATGGTTGTTGACAGGTCATTTATAAATAATTCTTTTATTTTGATGTAAGATTTGTTTTGTAGAATCATAAAAACTTCAAAATTGAATAATTTGAAAAGTAATTTAGTTCCCGAGTGCGTAGGGACATAATTTATAGAATTTTCAAAAATCAGTTTTTTTCGATTTTTGCTACAGAATATCAAATACTTTGATAACTAAATAATGCCAGTATGCCCTCTAATCGGTTAAGCGAAATACTTTAAATCTAGGCTGCCGTTTAGTACAGCAAGGTAATTCTCAACGAGAAGTTGGTCGATTACTATTGGGTTTTGTACATAAATAAAAATCCAACCAAATATACAAAATTAATGTAGAATTATATATAAAAACAAAATCAAAGTTACCCATGGTCATTTTTTCATAACTACTTGTGGTTTCTGTCTTTTTTTTTGATGGGCCACTTCCAATTGTTGAGCAGTTTATTAGTGGGAAGTAACCTTTTAAAAAAATCATTCCCGGGAACGGAAGGCCCCATCGAGACAGGTCTTTGACTGTTACAAATGATTTACCGGAGCACAAAACCATCTAACAAAAGAATGCGGGATAAGTCAAAAACAGTTAGTAGTAGGAAGATGAGAGTTTCTATACTATAAAGCAAACCTTAAGCAAAGTGATTTCCTCAGGCAGAAGAATTGTGTCAAAAAGCTTACGTCTACAAGGTTTCGTCGATTTAAATCGAATGTGGGATACCATTTATTTTATAATTAACGCTAATTAACAAAATTAGTAAGTCAATTTAGAAATAAATGTTCTTACAAATTTAATGTTGCAAGCTGTTTTTGGTAAACGTTTCGTTCGACGATTAATTCAAAGTAGGTAACTAAGATCTACAATTCATCATCATAGAGAGAAGAATATCTTCATAACTGAATGCTCCTTTAAACAAAATTATATAGGATGCTCTCAAAATTCAACTCTAATTTTTTTAGAAAAATATTTTCTTCAATTTAATTTTCTATTGTTTTATTTGCGCGTTCTTGCATCGCCCTTGCTTAGGTAATCTGTAACATACGCTCATCGCACAAAAGGTACATCTAGAATTTAGAGTTATAACGTTCCAAATTGAATTCAGAACTCTATAGGTATAGGTTTTCATAGTGTTATTAAGTATCTGAATATTCTGAGAAAAACACTAAAATCCAGGAAGAATTGTTACAATAATGGTTTTTATGGGGTTAAACCAAAATTAAACTTTAAACTTGAAATGACCGTCCCAAATAACCAACAGATTAAATTAGTTCGAAATTACGAATTATGTCATGTCATTGGAGACATAGAAGAATTTTACAACACAAACTAAAGGTTAATTAATTAAAAAGTTATTCTGAAACTAAAGTCACCAATTAAGTGCCTAATAATATTATTTAATTTAGAAATTACAAAATTATTGTCATTTTCTATACCTTTCCACAAATGTTTTAATTTCTTGGTTATGTAATTGAAGTGTGATTGAATTTTAACATAAAATAAAATTAGAAAATATACACTATAGGTAGAGTTTGACATAAAAAGTAAAATTATTCATCATTATTCAATTTTGAGTATTTTTTATTTTTCCACAGCAATATGTAATTATATAACTGGCAAAAATCAATGTTTCCAGTCAATTATCCTGCTATTGCAAACCGACAAACTACAATTAACATTTGATTAATAAGGAAATGTTCTCGTAGTTGTAAAGATTCTATCTAATCTTAAAAAGTAAGTAAAGCTTCTAATGAAAACCGAAAAGTGCAGATAGCCAACTAGGAATTTATGAAGTAGTCTTAGAAATACTTCTGTCTGTTAACAAATAAAAATAGCCTAAAACCAGCGTTGAGAAATTTGGAAATATACAGAATTGCAGTTTCGCACTTATTTCGTCCTCATTAGCAAAACATCTATTATTTGCAATTCATCAAAAAAGGCAAGTTGATTTCTACCTTGTATAAAATCTTCGAAAAGGCAAATTGGAATCAGTGTAGCGAACATTTGTAATCAAAACATTCAATAATAATTTGAGGGAATTCGAATGGTTGAAATCGGTCTGCTATTTTGCAAGCTGTATTGATTTAAAATATTAGATCCAAATTTTAGATAATCCACTTGAATGACCCCAATTATAATATGCATCCGTATATTATTTCTTATTTCAATTCGTTAATCAATAAATGAAAATGAACTGCGGAAAAACAGTACAAAATTAGTTGTAAAAATATAACAACTTTTGTAATACGGACTCAACCAATGTGGTATTGTCGAGCAACGAAGATGAAACAGAAATCTTCCATTTTTCCCACTAAATGAATTCTACCAGAAAAAAGAACCCTAAAAACGAGGAAAACAAGGCAATTCCCAACAGAGCAGTGGAAATAATTTATATTAACGTGATAACAAAGAAATCCTTAGGTACCTGGCGGGCTTCCTCGACTACTACCCTACGTATATACATATTCTGAAAGACGTTGTTTTGAGAATTCGTAATTAATACGGGTACTTAAGTGAGATTATTTTCCATAGCTATAATTAGATATTCCTTACTAATAATAATAATACCGATTTTCAGATAATAATGCAGACGCTAATTAAATCTCAACTGCTAACTAATTCGCTTAACAAAGAGGTAAATAAATGCGGGAAATGTTGAAAACTCAATTTTTGATAGTTTCTAGATTATAGGCATTTACGAAACAGAAAAAAGTTTAGTTTTCCTTATGTTTTATTAACACCAAAATCTGGAATTATTCTATAAGCTAGAAAAGTTTCGGAAGTACTTTTCGAAAGCGGGGTTAACTTTGTCGTCCTTTAATTTTGCTCCTAGTCTTCGGATATATAAATCACTTTGTTAGGCCAAATCTGTAGGGGGTTCGAAGAGTCGGAAAAAGGAAAGAGGAGGGGGATAAATGGTTATTTCCGACTTTTCCAAATATTCCTATCTCGAAGAGAAGGACGTGATGAGGCGTTGTCACGATGCTTTGATTTCTTATACTTTGATCTTTTATTGCAATTGCCGGTTGTACTTATGACCGTTTATAGGGGAAAAAACTACAGCAATATTTCTGTCAAGAATCTACTCGAATCTGGAAAGGAACATTTTCAATCTGGAAGATGTATTTTTTTTCATTTGTGTCGTATTTATTTTCTTTCTAGTTAATGTTGAGCATTTTAGAAATTTTTTGCACATAAGATATGGAAGAAATACGATATGTTTGATATTTTTTTTTAGCAGTGCTACTAAATAAATATTTTCCTTTACTTTAAAATAGTAGAAAAAGAAAAATTTCCTGCGCACAAGTATACATTTCCCCAAGTATCTTTAAGGCGGTGTACTACTTATACATACACACACTATTGTTTTTGTACCTATTGAAACTCGTTTTAGATTTTGTAGACTTGCAGTCTACGCAACACGCTTCATTAAACGACGGTAAAGAAGATGAAAAGAGCATATTGAGAATTTAGTCTACATTCTTTTCTATTAGATAATTTGGAGTACATCCTATAATAATTTTGATTATTGTAGAACAAGGGAGAAACACTAAGAAAAACAATCAATTTTTTACCTGTGCAATTTCGTTTTCCGCCATGTGAATGAAAGATAAACGAACTATCAACTAAGAGTATCAGGTGAATAAGGGCACAGGGATTTAGAATGTGACCGTGAAAACACCATGGACACTTGAATTTTCACAGAGACTCACTACACTCACAGTCTAATGCATTTTCGTACAAAAAGTCACGACTAAAAAAAGCGCCACTCGGGGTTCCGTGCAGGGGTTGTTACACATGAAAAAAATTACTTAAGACTGGTTTTACTACCGAGTGTAATGTGTGTTTACATGTGTGTATGTGTGTCGAAAACTACTACCGAAAGGAACGTGCAATGTGTAAGGAACGGCAAAGGGATGTTCAGCGTCGCGGCGCTAGTTCGAATGCTGGGCTCGTTGCGACGTCGACACCCCCACCCCCGTGAAATCGATCATTGCGTTCTGGCTGCGCCGCCGCCTAAATTTACTCCATTTCCACGGAATTCCATGGAAAATTTAGAAAATTCTTTTGTCTAACTCGCTATATAGAATAACAAAAATTGCCGCATGTAACAAACAACACAAATACCACACCCTTTTCATACAACTTTTCATGATTGAGTTTTGTCGAGCGGTTCCCCGCTAACACAAGTTAATGGGGTCAAATATGGGGTAGGCAGTCAAATGTAGTATCCTCGTTTTATTTGGGGCAAGTTTGTTTAAGATTTCTAAAGAGTTGGAGCGAACAAGAAGCTGAAGAGTTATCGTGTTTTTCTTTAAAAATAATTAAAATTTTGACCAATCTTGATTGGAAGTTAGCAATAATTATGAATTTGTACACTTTTAAATTAATTTTCCAACGTAGGCTACACGATTTTCTTTTTAAAACAAACTAGGCAACATAACCAAAGATAGTAATTTCTAATCTAAAGATTCTAAATACTCGAAATTTAATGGTGATATAAAATAATATACGAGGAAGGTTTTAAGAAATCGTAGCTTTGCACCTGCTAGGTAACAGCACAAAAGGTTTTGTGGTTCACAAACACGCGCCCCGTGTATTTATAAAGGCTCCCTACAAAAGAATGCATCCATTCAAATGGGTTCTTTTCAAGTGCTTATAACTGACAGCCGGAAAGATTGATAAAGATAAAATAAACATAGACACGGAGAGAATAACCCAAAATGCACGACAGGGAACGTTCAAGATGTACTACTAAGCACGAAATATAACCCTCGCAGTTTATTTTGCAGGAAATGACATACAGGAATTAATTTCTCCAATTCGTATACATAATAAGGGAAGTGCAAAAAGGAAACCTATTTGCTGTGAAACGTGTACGTAGGTTTCCGTTGTGGTATAAACAAACATGAGGTTTTGTTTTAATTTGAAATCCCCCAATAACTCAGCTAATGAAATTTCTAGTAACACTGTCTATAGTAAATAATAAAGTAAGTATATTCAGAACTCCAAATACCTATCAGCAGTTTGTTTCAAACCATTGCAATCAGAACAAACAGCCACCTAACTTCGTGATAAGAAAATATCTCCATTCATTACATAACTCCTTCTTACTCCATTGGCTGATGTGATTTTAACTTCCACGGCAATAATAATAAATTTATAAAATGTCTACTAATAAAAAACGAATTAACATTTAATGTTTGGGTTTAATGTCAACAAGAAATTAAACTATGGAAAGATTAAAAATTAGACTGTTAACAAAGCGGGAGCGGGAATGTGGGGATGAGTACTGTTTCCTGACTTCAAAACGTGCCCCTCCTTCGATTCAAACTAAACTTGACAGGTGAATATAGAACTTTTTTATGTTGAGCACGTACATATAAAAATCTACTTGATCTTGATATTTCAATTTTATACATCATGTTACTCTATTTTCAAAATCTGCACATCAGGGCCCGCTTCAGAATTTACTGTGACCTGAGATAAATTCAGATATTTGCGCCCTCCCAGCCCATGCGAGGAAGTGTCGGAACGTGCAACCAGACCCATCTTCGTATTTAGTTTTCTTATGAAGATTAAGCCTGACCTTGGGCCACCACAGGTGTGTCCATATTTGTATTGATTGACGCAACCAGCAGCCCACATGCGGTTGTATTTAACTCTCTTAAAATAATTAATGTGATCGAGTTGAATAATGATACACATAAAATGTTGCGTAGAAATGTATCTAGGCTATTTACAGCAATTATCTTTCACGGATGTTGTTTACTTCTCTGTTTACAGATTTAGACGTCCCCATGTCTGTGAGCCTTTTAAAGCAGTCGCCTCTTGGCTTAACATTTGAAACCGGACCTGCTTTTACATCTCTTAGTTTCCGAATGGATACCAAGGACGCAGATGTACTCCGCAAATACCCAATGTAATATGCTTACTACGTCTCATCGTACGTCATTGTTTCTAAAGAGTTTTATGTAAGATGTTATGTAAAAGTCTCTCGAATTACTCTAAAAGTTCAGGTATCTGGCTCAAATTCTGTTGTTGTTGCGTGCTATTACGGCTTCACTTGAAATTTGGTTATATTTAATGTTTTATTAATAAAAGATGAGACAAAAATCGATGATTGACTACGTCATTGTTAAAAACAAGTCAAACTTTTAAAGTAAGTGATACAAGGGTTAAAAGAATTGCAAATTCGGAACTGACCACTATCTCGTAAAGTCAAAAATGGTGTACCCATACCATACACAGAGAAAAAAACGGGAAGTAACGAAAAAAATAAAACAAATGTGAATAAGATAACAACAAAAAGATACAACTTATACTTACTGCAACAAACGAGTATAAAAAGATTAGAAAGAGAACTGAATAAGAATCCTGAAACAGAATACATCCAAATTAAGAAAATAATAATAGTTTTTCTCCTGAAGATGACATATTTTGTCGAATCCGGTTGAGAAATATAAATTATTACATCACCTTAAGAAAGTACTTTTATTTCTTATCTAAAAAAATAATACACAAAACTGCTGGAGAATACACACAAAATAAGGACTGCAGACCACCTCAATGGTTTACAGAAGAAGTGAAACTGATGATTAAAGAAAAGGATAGATCTTATAAAAAATACTTACA
This sequence comes from Ignelater luminosus, assembly GCA_011009095.1. NCBI lineage: Eukaryota > Metazoa > Arthropoda > Insecta > Coleoptera > Elateridae > Ignelater > Ignelater luminosus. Next base: position 62,285 of record VTPC01003451.1, on the reverse strand, counting down.
AACTAAATATGATCAAAATGGAGAAAAATACAAGGAAAGGAACAAAGAAGTTCGAAAGAGAATAAAAAAAGAAAAGAACAAGATGTGGGAACACATATGCAGTCGAATAAATACACATATAGGAGGCGCGAAATCGAGAGAAGTTTGGAACACAATAAAAGAACCTCAAAACAAACAACAGAGAAAAAATATGTACAATTATTGACCTGGAAACATGGAAAGAATACTATAAAGACCTGTTAAAGGAGAAAAGAGAAGAATTCTTGATAAATGAAACCGATACAATGAAGGAACTTAATGAACCCCAATTAATATCAGATGAAGAACTAACAAAAAAACATTAAAGAACTAAAGAATGACATCACGACAGAACTAATCAAGAATGGAAGAAAAGAATTATTCGTAAGAATAAAGAAATTAATCAATCAATGTTTAATACAACGAAAAACACCGAGTGAATGAAAGGAATGCTACATAACATCAATATATAAAAAAGGAGACGGGAAAGATCCAAATAATTATAGAGGTTTGAGTGTAACTAGTTAACTCAGCAGATTGTGGGGAAAAATAATTCAAAAAAGACTGAAAGCTGGAATTGGAGATACCATTGGAGAAAATCAAAATGGTTTTACGCCAGGCCGATCATGCGTCGACAACCTATTTATTATACAATAACTAACTGAGAAAAGGATGGCCAAAAACGAAGAGGTACATATAACTTATGACCAAGTACCCAGAATCAAGTTATGGCTAACATTAAAAACAATACGAGTAACACCAAACCTGATCCAGATCATACAAGAATTCTACAGTGAAAATAAGGCCTACGTCAAACAAGGAGAATATTTGTCAGGACCAATATACCCGATAAATGTTCAACTGATGTTCAACGTCTTTACTGAAATTGCTTCGAGTGGATGAAAGCGTAACTGTGGAGGCATGGGAATACCTATCAATGAGACACACCTGTCTACACTCAGTTTTCCCGACGAGCAGGCCATTCTAGCTCAGGACTCTTATGACATGGAATTTATGCTCAGAAGACCCTGCAAAGAATATAAAAAGTGGGGATTAAAAGTAAGCATAATAAAGACGGAAACCTGGTGATAAATTCAGAAGCAAAATTCGACATATTAATTAACGATCATACACAAATAAAACAGATAGAGGAATTTAAATACCTGGGAAGTGTAAGAGACAAAAATGGAATACGATCTAGAGAGATCAAAAACAGGACACATAATGCTAAAAGAATAGTCAGAGCACTGAATTAGGTCTGGTGGGATAAGAACATAAGCAGCGAAAATAAACACGAATAAGTCAAATGATGATCGAAACAGTACTGTGCTATGGGAGTGAGGACAGTCAATGAAAGAGGATGATAAACGCCGATTAAGGGCGGTAGAAATGGATTATCTCCGGAGAGGTGCTGGAATATCAAGAACGCAAAGAATAAGAAATGAACAAGTCCAAAAATGAGAGCAGAGGAAGATCATACACAGAATAGAGGTAAGAAATCTGATACCAGATGACCAAAAAACGTTTTTGAATGGAAGCCACCAGGAAGAAATAAGAGCGGTAGACCCAGGAAGTCGTGGAGTGAGGATGTTCGACATGCAATGACAGGAAGGAAGTTGGAGGAAGAAATGGCATACGATCAAGAGACTTGGAAACTAGGAGGAGGAAAACGGCGATTAGCTGTATGATTATAAAATTAAAAATACAGGGTGTCCAAATATTACACTAAAAACTCTTGACTGCAGATTTGGAGGATTAAATAGAGACGATTTATCGAAAAAAAAAGGTAAGTAAAAAGTTTTTAGTTTTCGAGTTATAACGCTTCAAAGTTGATGGAAAAAAATGGTTATTTCTTTACTGTGTCCAAATGAATCCACGAATTTTCTTCAAACTTGGTATGCTGGTATGCTTGGTGCCATTAGGGTGGTCCTTATGCTAAAATATCGTCGACATTTACAAATCGTATTACAAGTTTTCATAAATATGCTACTTTTGAAAAGCTCAGAACTTTTTGTACGGCCTACATTTTACAAACTTCATGCGAACACATAAAAGAAACTCAACCATTTGTGAGAACATCGAGATTCTTTAAAACACTCAATTCCGCGTTGTTTACCTTACTGATACAAAAAATCCGAGGTGGCGGAGAAACATGGCGCATTTTTTCTTAAAACAAATTAAGCTAGTATGTTGCTATATAATAAAATTAATTTTTTCTAACACCGTATTCGAAAGTAGGCTTTTCTTTATTCATTTTGCTACCGTACTAGTACGGTAAAGTACTTTCCTGACTCTAAAAAAAAAATAAGTGCAAACTTCAAGAAAACATTAATTTATTCGTCTTCTGGACTATCACTCACTCATTTTTAAAAAATACAAAACCAAAATTGCAAATAATTACATAATTACCTACGCAAAACCAACGCAAACAATTTTGTTTTGTCATCTTCACAGATAACATGATTTTTGCGAAAAAATCCAAACGGTTTTTAATTTACTTGTGATTTCTGCTTTTATATTGTTTCAAATATGTAAATGCAAAAAATTTTTACAATTAAATACTGTCCAACTTTATTTACACATTATTTATGAAATGCATTTTATCATTAATTTTTAATACAAATTTAAAGTGCTGCTATTGAAATATTGAAATTTGACAGTTTGAACAAATGAAGAATTTGGTTGTTTGGTTACAGATATTGACATCTAATCAGGAGATCCGGGTTCGACTCCTGCTGCTGACTAGTAATTTTTTTCTATTTTTTTTTAAATTTTTATTTGACACCTCCTTTTTGTAATAATTAACTAAAATAATTCTATTTATAAAAAAACCTTAATAGTATAAAAATTAAAGAAAAAAACTAAAAATGTCACAAGGTGTCCGACAGCGAGGATCGAACGCAGGACCTCTAGATTAGAAGTCAGACGCTGTATCCAAACGACCACATTCTTCCATTCATAAGATTTGCCAATTATGGTAATATTTAAAGTACAGGACCTTACATTTAAAAATTAATTCATTAAGAATATACAGTATAAATAAACCAACTATTAAAAAATGTCAATTATAAATATTTACATTTAGTTTCATCCTGGACATTTTTACATATTGACCATAAAATCAACTGGGAAGATAATAAAAGCATAATTTGGTATTTGATTACGGCATTAAAAAAACAGTGTTAGAAAAAATATTGTACGCAACATGTCAGTAAAGTATCGCTTTCCTCACTAGTTACGTAAACTACTATTAAGTTATTTCTTCAAATGCAAAATAAAATACAATTTCATTTTATAACTCGAAAACTAAAAACTTTTTACTTACCTTTTTTTCGATAAATCGTCTCTATTTAATCTGCCAAACCTATAGTCGAGAGTTTTCGGAGTAATATTCGGGCACTCAGTATATGTATATATTTAGTAAATAATTTGTAACAATACTTTGTAGGGGAAAATCCAATAAATTGCAATAATTATTTGGAAACCAATATAGAATCGAAGGATTCAAATCCCTTATGGTTTTGGAAAATTCCATTATCTAGTAAAGCTTGTAAGTCTAGGAGTCGCGGTCGGCACTGAATTAATCTTCGCTCACGCTCACATAACTTTTTTTGACTCACCCATGGAGAATTTCAGTTGGTATATGAGATGTGATTACCGTGTGTCACGAGATTCCCATGAGTCATGAAATTGTCGAATAAAAACATAATGCACGAAAACACTATGAGTGGTATGGTTTCCATGCATCACTACATTTCCATGGATCAAATTATCTACGCATTTAGGTTTAAGTTCAAAAAATTCTTTAGCATTTTTCATTATTGTTTCGCTCTTTAGAATTCTTCACCATGTCTAATTGCGTTCAATCTAAATATTTGATGATGGCATTATTCAACTTAAGATGGCATCGTATCGTCAAAGATTTTTTGTCATGTTTGGGAAATAGCCTTTTTTTAAACAATAGGCCATTAGTCTGCAAAATTCAATAGAAGCTTTCAGAAGTAACTTAGTAACACCGTTTGATGAGCAAATTCTTGTGGTAAGTGATGTTCAACCCTATAAAGTACTAGCAGTTGCAATGCTAAACTACAAAGCGTACTCTATAGAAGAAGAAGAAATTTCAGATTGGTATGATTGAGTATGGTTTTTATCTACCTATTTAGTTAGCCAACTTGTTCAGATGTGGTAAAGCAAGTCATTTTGATTTTCTTAGAAAAAATTGCATTTCTTGACAAAGATTCAAATCATTTCAAACACACGATTTGCTAGTTTGGGGTTTTTCACATTTAACTGCTTAGTTAATGATTTGGTGAAAAACACGTTAATAGTCATCAGCCGCAGGTGATGGAATTTCAGATTTTTATGACCAATAACCAGAACACGAGAGATGTCTATTTGTTGGTTGGAATAAACCTAGATATGAGTCTTCTAAAGTTATTGATCCATTTCCTTATGATCCATGGCTAACTCATCGTAGTGATTCAACATCACAAATTAGAACTCTTCAATTTTGACGCGTTATAAAGGATTTAGATAGATACCTTTACGCCATCATCGTATTAAAAGGCAACATTCTAAAGGGTGTCCCGTAAAACAGGTAAACATCTTCTATGAATGTTTATTGCAAATCTGCAAACAGCAAATTTCTCTTCGGCTTAGTTTTCTTGTATAAGTGGTCAGACTTAAACATCTTTAACACTAAATAAACGGAAACCAAAGAATCGAATCCAAATGAAGCCATTACCAATTCAATAAATGAATCTGTTGAAACAACAATTACCCTTGATAAAGCCCAGAAGTGTTAGATTTCTCTTTTTGAAGATTCTGTTAAAAATTGAATTCTTACCAAAAAATTGATATGACAAACATGCAAGTCTTGGGTGTACTAATTAGTTGCCAGCAATTCTTTCAAGTTTTGACAATTTTATGGTCCATTATCACCGGAATAAAATTGATAAATCTTTGATTTCTTGCGATACTTTGGTTCCTGTATTCGAATAATCTTGTATTTGCCTGCAGCAGCATTGCCAAGTTTAAATTTCTTCTTTTGGTTCGTGTGACAAATCTAGGTATGTTGGAACATTCGTGTTTTTAATTTTGGCATCTTAAGAGGTTGAGGAAGGCTGCTACCTAAAGCTTTATTGGCATTTATCTTGTATATCAACTTGGCAGTTGGTAAAGAGATCGATTAATCGGTCAAACGACCTCCAAAGGGTTTTTTTATTCGAGGACAAAGGCATTCTGCTTTACTGTAAATTCTCATAGCAAAAAGCTTGAAATTTATTCTACATAATTTGGTTTGCATTTGAGCAGTGACTTTCGGATAGATGTGTCACTATGTTACTATCAAATGTTTGTCTTCCCGCAGTACCCTGACTTCCATATTTCTCCAGTCTCTAGTTTTTGTAAACATTCAGGTCTTTTTCCGGTCTTCTTGCAGGTACCCGAGTCTTTATGGATTTCTAACGAAGACGAACGTTGCTGGTCTCAAAGTTCAAACGAACATACGAAGAAGAAAAGCTTTATTTATGATCTTTAAGAGATTACAAAAGACTTCATATATTTATATGTAGAAACAGATTAGAAACAATAATCTACTTTCCTAATTTGTAATTGCAAGGATGGGTAACACCAATCGACTTCCTCTTTCAAGAGCCCCGATTCAATCAATAGATGTTAATTAATAATTCCATCGCGTTGTCAACGGAAGAGCACCAACTGTCTAGTTCGGTGCGTTTTTATCTTAAATAAAACTTTGAAGATCTATTTTTCTCGAGCTTATTTAATTACAGTTTAAAACTAATTATATAAAACCCTGCGTTGAAACGCGGATTAATAAAATAACAATGAATAATAACTGCAAATTCATGTTTGTTACTTTATGACGAATATTACGTTTATCGTTAAATGTGTGTAGGTATAAATGTGTATTGCGATTCTATACTTTCGGTGTAATAAACCTGCCGGTTTCTTCCTGCGAATGATTGATGAAACCACATTATTCGTAGCTTGTTATTGTCGCTTGGTCCATTAGTTTCTGTGCAGTTCATAATGTATTTTGTATTGACTAGTAAATGACTTGGCGAATAATATAGTTCAAGTTTATTCTGGTAACATATTTAAATAAGAACCTACTCAACTTTCAAGTATTAAACGGAGCTTCTAGAAATTACAGATCAAACGTTGTTCACATGCAATTTACAATACCGTGAGAAGTTCTCATGAATAATTAGAATACCCTAGGCTAATTTATGAGGAGATAACTATCCTGAATTAATAGAACGTAAGATATTTAATAAATAAATGCAAATGATAAATAACCGAAACGGAACAATCGAGTATAGAATACGCTTTATGATGAATTGTTTTCCTAAAATCAAAAAGAAAGAGAGAAATGTAAAAGAACTCACTTTCGCCTCCTGAAATATGGCAAAGTCAGCAATCTAAAACTAGAAAGTTGATAGTATTGGGCTCTAGCATATTTGCTTGTCCCCTCACTTTTATAAGCGCTCCTAAATCTAGAACCAAGTGGATTTCGTAGGAAGGATAAAGTTTTGTGTATAGCTATAAACTTAAAGCTAGGGAATATCATCGAAGGCCCAGGAACTATTCATTCGTTTCGTTCCAAAAAGAATAGGAAAAGGTTAAAATCGAGAAAATTAAAATATAAATAACAAAAATTCTACCATTACTGTTTATTAGTAGGAATTTTGAATGTTTACAGTTAAAGAAAAAAGAATTTTCGTGAAACACCATTTTATAGTTCCCAATTTTGCAAATTCACCATGCATTTCCTAGATTAATATTAAAGTTCGGGTCAAGCTAAATCGATTCGTTACTGAAACCCAAAGGATGATTAACGCACATTCAATTTACAGCAGGTTCTCCTTATACTCTGGGATTACGCAGTAAACCTATACTAGGGCCAAGAGGACGAAGTTGTGGAATCTTAATAACTATACTAAAGCAATACTTGAGGTCATGAAGGGATCGATTAATATTAACTACTATAGGAATGCTTACTCCTTTGTTCAATCAACCTTTTTTCCTTTAAATAAACAAAAGCATACCTATTTAAAATTTAAAAACGAGTTCCGAATTTTAAACACAATTTGTTTTACACCGATTGTTTTATTAAACACAATTATAAAGTAGTTACAAAACGAGCAGAATACAATATAAAACCGGAATCATGAATTTACATACATACATCAATTATTGATTTAATGCAGGAAGTGTTTGCTGTAGTTCATGTCAGATTTAATTAAATTTAATCTGCAAACTGGACTAAAAAATAATGATTTTTTTGAAAAGTCACTTATTTTCCGTCTCTCACACTTGTAGGTGAAAATTCCAATACATCGAATTCTATGCATTCTGTTACTTTTCGTGAACGGCGAAGCCTCTGAGCAATGACGGCCATCGTGCCCGAGATTGCTTCTTGCCTCAAGGGAAACGTCGTGATTTGAACAACCGCTCGAGAAATTGCCGTATTTAGTTGTAGAAAAAGAGGAAATGGCAAATAAACACCGGACACAAACATTTTCGACGGTACGAATGCTCATTATAGTACCAACTTAAATGGTCTCTCTCTTTTCAATTTACATCTCGAGGATTCTGAGATTTTATTTTACTAAAGTGGTCTTTTGAATTACTTTGCCGATTTTATGCAAGAGCTAATTTGATAAATCCATAACATTCGGATTAATCAAAAAAGTTTGGAATTTCATACATGTACAAGTTTCTATTGCTCATAAAAATTTGATTGACCTGTACAAAAAATATTAAAACACGAACATTTTTTTAGCAAACATAATAAGCAAAATCTGCTTTTTTATTCGTTTTTACTGCGTTAGTCAAATTAGTCCGTTCCTGCTTTTAAAGCAACTACTACAAAAGTTGGACACTTCACAACGTCCGTTCCACTTGGCTTCCTTACAACACTATTAAAGAAAATCTCCATTTCAAATAATTGTCTAATAAATATTTATCTAAAGAACACTGGGACGTTCTTAAGAGTAAATAACGCCCACCACGTCTAATTGAAAGATCATCCTTACAAAAGAATATCTTTTGAGATCGGATCATTAGATCATAAATGTTTTATTCTTCATTGAAAAAGTTTCTTTTGGACTAACAAAAATAATCTTTTTGAAGTCGGCGTAGGTGAACAACTGACATTTTCGTGAGGTTGCTTTGTGCCCAATTCAAGAAGATTATCTTTATTAGGTGCCGAGTTCTAAGTTAACAAGTGTCCGTATATAGGTGTAATGAGTAAGAATTATTTTTTCCTTTTTAGCACTAATAATAGTGTTCATCAACAAATACACGAGCCGCCACTGGACTTCACTCATACAACCTGCAACCTTTCTAGGCTCATACGCTGTACGCGAGTCAAGTAATTAACGATATTTTTCATCTTTAATCAGGTCCCACCAACAAAAAGCAGTAACGAACCGCCACTGACTCCCCATATAGCCTAAATTCTTTCTGGACTAACACTCTGTAGTTTTATTTAACTTCTCCAACAAAAAGACGTCATGCAGCCTATAATCTTCCCGGGGTCATACCCAATATTGCTAGATCTTGTTAGGTACTGCTCGATCTTGTTAAGTACTGCTCGATCTCGCACCATTACTATCGAATTCTGCTCAAAACAGTTTAATTTAATTCAAGTCTCATATAGTAACCTAACAGCAGTAAGAAAGAATTGGCAAGATTTGGTAGGACATGTAGAACATTTTTTAAATGTCAGATTTAGACAATTGCAATTTAGCAAAAATCACCCCAAGAAGCATCCCGTTTTTATTTGGCGACCAAAGTCAGCTCAGAGCAAAAATCCTTTCGCGCCTCTACCGTGGGAGGTGTATGGGGGAATCTCCTCGGAGGCTCTAAAACGGACATGCGAGGTCCCCTTCGTCCTCCAAACCAAACATTTAGGCCCTTCCTAGGACTACAAAAATGAGATGGTGGAGGATCCTAAGACGTCTAAGGTCTTGAGCTGACACTGTTGAAGACGTCAGTATTTTTTTAGAAATTCCAGGCAAAACCATTAAATTTCTCTAATTCCATGACATTTCCATGACTTTTACTCGATTAAATCTTTTCCAGGTTTTCCTTGTTTCCCAGGCGAGGACAAACCCTGCAAAAAACTTGTCAAATTTATTTAATTTTAAAAACCGTCTCTTTCTTATAAACTCTATTCGCATTTGAATCAAATGAAGTTCTGCCTAAATATTACCAGGTCATGTCAAGTATTATCAAATGCTGCTAGGGTTTTGCGCACCTACTGCTGTTGATATGATACACTGATTACGACTGATAGCTGATCGAGAATTTAGAAATAATAAAAAACATGTTCCTTTAGGAATTCATAAAATATGTAATGAACTTTTGAATCTCTTAATACAATTCCATGTCAAGTCTTCAGTACGACGAAATTAAATGGAAATAACTGAAACTTGGGAAAAAGATTTTAGATAGTCTTTGAAGAGAACAGAGCAACTTAACAGAACATAGTACATTTATGCAGATATCTTTGCTCTAACAGAGAGTAGCTGCCAGCCTGAGCAGATTAGAAAGAAGTATCAGGAGAAGTAGCGTGACCAGAACTGATAGGAGAGAGGGGAAGAACTAAAACACAGGTGTATAACTCAAATAGTTTAGTCTTTATTATGCGCACTGTATAAATACATAACCTGGTTACGCTACTGTCAGTATCTTTACCATAACTAGTAAAATAGAAAACGGCCGTGACTCAAGAAATCGATTCGTAGTTATTATGTGCACTGCACTGTGTATTATACTATGATCACGAGCCCAAAAGCTGCAGATCACAACCAAAACCTAAGCGGCTGAAAGATCATTCAAGAAGTGGTAATTACCAACTGCAGAGTTGGGTACATCTGAAGCTAATATGAAGGCCTCTTCTGACACAACTCTATCATCAGATGCGAACACGAGGCAAAAGGCACAGAAGCAATCAGCAAGACTGCTGGAATGTTCAAGATGATAGTGGCACAGCCATTCACTTGGTTTAGAGCGATATCAATATGAGAAGAAATTGTCTACTCCTAGGAGGATGACGCCTTCAGAATTTCTAAGTTTCAATGTAACAAAATGCCCTAGGACTAGTCGGTGAAGACAGTCCAGTCAATTCGAATTCGAAAGACCGAAAAAAAGAGATTGAAGGTTAAATTAAGCAGACAGAGTTCTAGACTACCTACTATAGATTGACCGACCAGAAGCCTTTTCAGGTACCGAAAGGTTGAAATTCAAATCCTATTGAAGATTAGAAAGGGTGATTTTGCAGAATATGAGACCGGTCGAGAGAAACGACTTTGGTACGCTGCAAGGTTGGCTCATTCAGAAACCTTGAATCCACTAGGGTAAGTTACGTATTTTGGTGAGATAGATGCTGCCGTTTACATTGAATTGGGGCGAGCTGAGGATTGAGAAATTTAATTATTAAATCAACTACCTATCAAGGAAAATGGAGAGGCTAGTAACAAGATATATGGCATTTTGCTGTTGGATATCGTGCTAATGCAAATTATATGACCTGTAGAAGCACCAACATAAATAAAAGAGGTAAGAAGTATTTTCTTGAATTATTGTGGCAAATAATCTAGAAAATAACAATAAATACCACCAGGCTACAGTTTTCAGTCCGATAGAAAAAGAAGACAGTATGCAAACTATTCAACAGTCTCTATACCAATGCCATCAGCAAGGCCTTGAATAACACGTTTTTGTCAGCCTTTGATATAAAAACTTCGAGATAGTCATAGATAGAAAGAATGTGAAACAACACAACCAGCTTTGTCATCTGATAGATTGACATTTTTACAGATAGATCAAAAACTTGAAGAATATAAGGGCAAGAATTAATGCGTGAAATCAAAGGTTCTCCCTATGAAGATATATTGCAGTCTTTAAGGCAGAACCATATGCAATAGTAAGATGAATACCAACCAACGGATGATCTTCATACTATCTGTCAGTCAAAGTGACGCCGACTTCGACTCAGAATATCTTTTCCTACGAGAAAATTTAGGCTGACGATATTCTAGAAACAATTTAAGCGAAGTAAATTATAAATGGACTGGCAACAAAAAAAGCTGAAGAGTTTCTTGTAATAAGCAGAACTCATGTCGGTTAAAAATCACTTACAAGAAATCAACGCGAAATATTTGTTTTCACTTTTTAATGAAATAATTTTTGAATCAAGTTAACTGTTATTTTTGTATTTTTCGCCTGAAGGTCAATTTCCGTATTTATAAAAGCAATTTCTTTATCGTTATTTTTTTAAACCTGTAAAACTGTTTAAAATGGAATTTTGTAAACGGATACTGAGAAAATGACATTTTAATGAGATTTTAATGTGTTTATTACCGCAGTCTGTTAATTGGCATGCAATAAGGTAAAAATTATGATAATAACAATTAGTAACACAGAAAGATTGGGCACTTTCAGGGCCATTTCTTCGGTTAGCAGAAAAATTAAGATTAAGATAAAACTCCCAGGGGCGGATTTAGGCATGGTCTTTATGGGCTGCAGCCCTGGGCCCAGTTCAATCAAGGGGCCTTCTGTGCGGTCAGAAAAAAATAAAAATAACAATTTAAACTAAAAATTAAAAAAATAAATTATATTATGATTAATGCCATAAAATAACGATATTGTTAAAAGCAATGTTCATCGCAATTATAAATACGGAAGCAATAAAACCAACTAAATTGTGTGAATAGCTGTTGGCGCCAGTACATTTAAACACAAACAATTGGTACGATCGGTACGAAAAACTATGAAGCAAATGACGAGTTTGCTTGGTCTGTAGCAGATTTGTCCTTTCGTCATTCGTTATTCGGATTTTATGATTGGAGACATCATATAGGACCTTGTTTAGAAAGTCACGAAAATACGTAGTTGCAGTGGTGAAATACTTAAGTGTAAGGGGCTTAGCATTCAAAGGTCACAAGTGTGGAATTCACTTTTCCCTTCCCTCATATATTGTGTATTTTATAAAAGCCTGTATTAAATTTCTTTAATTTGTTAAGCATTTAACTAAGAAAGAACTGTATTTGAAAAGCAATAAATTCTTTAACCGTCTGGGTTTGACACCCTCCAGCTGCACAAAAACAAAAATACAAAATATAAACACCCAAGTCTTAGGAATTTAAGATGTAGCAGGGCAGTTAATTGTGAAAAAACAGTCGTAAGTGCGGGGTCGGTGTGCGTCGAACGTAAGAGGCCTCACGCGAAGTCATAATGTCAAAGTTGCCTCTTTGTGTTTTTTGTGGGGACCATTTCATGCAATTGCATATGCTATTTTGGTTTAATAAGTAGTTTGATTATTATTGTTGTTGTTGATAAGGCGTTACAGTGTGTAATTGCCGCTAATTGGTATCGTTGTTCCCCAGAGTGAATGGAGGGCGCTCGTTTGAAGGGTTGTTATTAGTGTAGAAAAAGCACTAGTACAACCGCTAAAATTAACCGCATAGCTAGCTATCTGCTTGGGGACACGATTAGGCGGGATCGTGTAGTCTGCCTCGACCTGGAGGACAGTGAGTCCTGCCAGTGGTCCGGGCTGGTACCGCCCGGGCAGCGACCGCAGGGGCGCTCGAACCCCTGTATGTGCCTGCACTGCTATCCTACAAGAGGAGCGGACTCCGGGGAGTTGAGTGCTATGACGGTGGTAACACCTGATCGTCCAAAGCGTCAGTTGGATGGCATCACAGCACGATAAATGCTTGTTACAGTTCACCATGATCCAGGCGGTGCACTTAAGATGACGGCCAACAACACCAGGCTGCGATCTTCTAGACGCGACGAGGGACGCTGCTGGCCAATCCCTTTCACTCCTGTAAGTTTTCAGTGAGGTGTTTACTTGGTAAGAAACTAATGCATGAAACCTTTTTTGTAAAGGAGGAATTTTTGTATATGGTCCTCTATCCCTACACTTAAATGGCAACTTAATGAGGCGTGAAGTCGACCGACCCCTGAGCAGAGCAAGCATCCACACGGCTTAAAAGGGCCACTTTAAGTATATTTGTGATTTATTGCTACGTATGTTATACTTTCCCTTATTTTTGTGGAACTTTTAAATAAATACAAGCATTTAAATTTATGAAAAAAAAATCTGTTCCGTTTTGTGTTCTACACAAGGAGATATTTGGCTCTCCGCACACTGGGAGCTCTGGAATTACTAGCAGAGTTCGATCCATTTATGCGCGAACATATCCAACAACGAGAACTGCGACCAAAGCCTTTTTACTTTATACTTATCAAAAACAGTTTATGAGCAAATAATATAAATTATGGGAAAACAAGTAATAAGAATTATAGCTGAAACAAACAGTGACGATGCGAAATACTACTCAATTGTGACGGACTCGACATCAAATTTATCCCACAATGACTAACCACCTATTATAGTACAATACTGTTTTGAGGGAAAAGTGTATGAAAGATGTATAACTTTCATCAAAGTCAGTAGTCACCATTTCTTGTCTTTATTCAATGTCCTACAAGAATTTCTAGAAAAGAATGGACTGCCATTGGATAATGGGATCATTTCCTAAAATATTATGTTTGCTTATTTGGATTGCTTTCGCTTTAAATTAACGCTGGCGTTTTTTTTAGATTTTTTTTGCTTCATTTTCACTATTTTTTTTAAACTTCAAAAGACTTTTCCCGCCACTCCTGTGACGTCACGAGTCTTTGACGATATGACAACGCTGAAAAGGGGAGCGCTTGCGTGTGGAGCGCCGGATGCGGATGCTGTCGGTTTGATGGTTAGAATTAGAAGCTTATTATAAAAGGCGCTTTTGCTCATCTTTAATTTAACACAATGCCATTATAAATTTGGTAAAATGAAATTTAATAACAAACAATGCAATGGTAGCCTTTCTAGTAATTCATAATGTCTATAAATAAATCTACGCACGCCACTGATACAAGCGCAGCGCCACCATTTCGAAATATCGGTACTACCAGCTAGCTCTTAGTTCAAGGTCACCGGCCGGTGTTTAAAAAGAACAAAAGATTTTTGGAGAGTTGTCAATATCTATACGCGGGGTGTTACTGCACGAAATTATTTAAACTTAAAACGTCGAAATATACTAGAACACCACTTTCATTGACAAAATGTGGAGAATACACTGAAAATCATAATTCGTTCCCTTTTATAACCGTATTTACCACCCATAATAAGGGGTTGTTTCTTAGTATATGTGGTGCCGAACGTCTCACGCGTTTTACAGAATTATACTAGGTGGTCGTTTCTTAAAAGTATATCAATGTTGCACCTACCGAGAAAAATAACTCTGTGTTCCCTTGAAATCTCACAAAGGGTTGTTACTGGTAACTAATACTTAAAAATACTTAAAAGTACATCAATGTTGCACCTTCCTAGAAAGAATAACTTGGTGTTCCCTTGAAATCCTACAAAGGCTTTTATTGGTAACTGACAAATATTTCTTTTCAAGGGAATTTCTAAATGTTGTGCAATATTTCTTAAATTAATTTAAATTTCATAATTTACTATTTCCAACAGTGATAATATGGATGAGCAACGTAAATCTTGAAGAGAAGCACAGAATTTATACAACAATTTGAAAAAACTTGAAACTGCTATTTTAATTGTTTTTTGGGAAGAAATCTTAGATTGAATTTAGTTAACAAAAAGTTGCAGATCTCAAGCTTGGACGTATGTGAAGGTGAGAAGTTAATTACGTGATTAGAAGCGTTCGTGAGCAACGTACGAGAACAATCAGATCAGAAATTAAACGAACACGAGAAATTAAATTGAAAACTAACGTGGAAAAAATATACAGTGATTTTAAAAAGAGACATATTACTTCAAAATTTTCAGATAAATCTGCAAAGAAAGTTTCGCTAAATGGAGCAGAAAAATTTAAACGGGATACGCTAAACATTGCATTAAATAAGCTGATTATGGATTTAAACAGAAGAGACCCATGTCTATGGGGAATTTAGCAAAAGATTCAAATTTTTAATCTATCTACAAGACAGACTTGTAAGCCAGACTCATACGGTTCCTGCGGTAATATATTCAACCTAATTTATGAAAAGTACCTTATCGACGTTTTTCCGAATTGCTATACAACCTTAAAAATTTTTTTGGCATTGCCGATCACCAGTTGTGAGGCCGAGCGATCCTTCTCTAGGATGTCTTATATAGCAAACAAATATAGGACAACAATGACAAAAAAAAGATTAAATTATTTATGAATTCATTCCATAAACTGTGATTTAACCAAAGAATTATAATATAATGATGAAATAAAAGAATTTGCAGCGCAACAATGCAGAAGAATTACTCTTTAAATGTCTACCGGGGCATCGAATATCTTCAGAAGCCACGTGACCACTAATTTAAAAGTGGCGCAAAATTTTATTCTTCAACGTTGGCCACACTACGGAGGAACGTCCTCACGAGTACATTACATTCTATGATTTCTTGTTGTCTCTTTTTTCTGCGTTTTTACAGTTTATTTTGTTCTTCGTATTTAAATATCAGTCTTTTTCAAGGCTAAATCTGCTTTTTGTTAGTTCATCGGGATAAGTTTGATTTAACACATTCAAATTGAGATAATAAATTTGAAATATTTAAGTTTTTAAGTACTTTCATCATCTACGCCACTAGAAAACTACATTATGTTTATTACAATAGCTAACAGTGCAAGATGTGTTGCCTAACCAACAGTAAATTTTGTGGTCACGTGGCTTCCGGAAATATTCGATGTCTCTGTATACGTAATATATTAAAAATACTTACATTAGATAGCTCCTAGAATGGAATGTTATATTTATTTTATTTTTAAGAAAGATTACTTTTATTTTTTTCTTAGTCAATAATGTTTATTATCGGCCCGAGAATTTGTTGTTTCGTTTTTTGTTTATTACTAAAAAAAGTAATACTTTTATTTTTAATTTATGTTTGATGTCTGTTATGTGTACACAACCTTTTTTCATTTTATAACTGTATATAAAAGTTTGTATATCCAAGTGCATCAAATAAAATAAGAAAATTCTTTAATGTTTGTTGACTATAATTTTTCCTATTTACAAATGGATAAAGAACAGTTTATCAGTAAAATGGCGAGTGGTCTCGACAACTACCCAAACGCGGATTAATTGGGAGAGCCCCCAAAGCTGGCGGTCCGCCCCTGAAAACTCCTCATCTATTCTTGTTTAACATGGTAAAAATTCCTAGAAGCTTGGTCGTCCAATATCTCAAAAACGGTTTACGAAAGCTTTTCATAACATGAAATAATAGACATATTATTGCCAAAATGTTAGAAGTTGTGTTATAAAATAAATTTTATTACTTACGCACTATGTTTCAAGGAGAATTGGTGATCAAAGGGCATCTTTTTCCATACTTGGGAGATTATTTTAAAAAGCTAGTAGGGCACTTTTCTAACTTTATTTCAGTACTTTTCTTTATTTTATCAAAGACACTTTAAGTGATTTTTTGTAAGGTAAGCCAATTAAATTATAACTTGTTTTCTGAAACGTCTGATTGTAAAATCAACATGCTAATTCTGTAAACTGCAAACTAATGAAAGCATTTAATAATGCTAAGAGAAAATATGTCACATGTTAAACTTTCCACAATCGCCGGTTTATTTAAAAAGTGATTACAATTTCCTATGTAAACAAAGAATACGCCAATCAAAATTATAAAAATTCAGGATTAAACATCAATAAGAGGTTGCAAGTTTGCTACATTAATTAAGAAAAAATTCCGTTTGATTTGATTGAAGTTAAGATTGAAAGTTCTTAATTAAAATGATATTCAAAAAGCGGAAACTCACTGGAAATATTTTTTATTGAAAATCTAGATTTATAAATGTCTTCATTCTCTTTCCTCTTTTACGTTTTTTGTTTTTTAAATTTTGTTTCAGCAGATGGTATTGTAATGTATCTATAAGTACAGTCAAACATCGGTAACTCGAACTCAAAAGAAAAGAAAAAAATTCAAGCAAAAAATTCGCAATAAGTTCGAGTTATCAAGCATTTTCAGTTATCGAAGTTCCATTGTATAATATAAAAAATTTAAATTTGTTAGAAGTAAATATTCACTTGTTTGTATAAGACAGTCAAATCGAAAGACATTTATGGTTTGTATTGCAAATACTGCTTTCTTAAAATCCATCTCATACTTACCATCTTGACATACAAAAAAAGAGAAAAACGATTGTGATACAAGTTAACTATACAGTGTGTCCACATCTCGATGCTCACTATTGGGATCTCGGAAATTGTAAGAGATACGAAGTCGGTTAAATTAGAAAAGATTTGACTATTTTGGAGATCAGTTTACTTATGCTTTTGTTTTTTTAAAAAGTCCACGGCTCACTAAATATTTGCTAAAAACGAAATTATCTTATTTTTTTTAATAAAAAGCATTTCACTTAGTGTGCCATGGCTTTAAACATATGAAAATCATTGATTTTTATCAGATAAATTACATTTGTTATGTAACAATTGCTAAAGCAAAACAAAAGACACTTTTAAGATACTTTACTGAGTATTCACAGATAGCATCAAATAAGCAGCTAATGCCCCATAAAAGCGTATTTATTTTGTTTTAGCAGTTTTTGCATCACAAATGCATTTCTTTGATAAAACTCAACGACTTTGTGTGTTAGATGTCATGACACACTATGATGAAAAATGATTGTCACTTCATAACTCGGTAAAACAAAAGAATAGCTATGTCAAACCATGTATCACTGAAAAGCATTTAAGGCGTGCAGTTCAGTAATATGGAAATCAAGTAGGTGTTCCATTAGAAAAATTTGGATTTGCGTTTCACCGCCGAAGTAAAACAAAAGACAATTGCAAAAATAACCCACTTTGGTGTTCTTTTCTATCTTTGCTCGTTCCTGAGATATTTCACTTAAAAAAAATAAGATAATCTCGTTTTTAGCAAATATCTAGCAAGCCGTCAAATCTTTTCTAATTTAACCGACTTCGTATCTTTTACAATTTCCGAGATCCCAATAGTGAGCATCGAAATGTGGACACACTGTAGAGCAGTATCTGGAGATCAAATTTAGTAAAATAATAGACCATAACCTCCATAAAAGAAGAAGTGGGTAGTTTTTTCATTTTAATAAAAGAATTTTTCATTTCAATCTTTTGCCTGAAACACCCTAATTAATAACATGTACAGGGTGTTCCGCAAATACTTGTAGATAGAGCAAAAGCAAGCAAAGCATTGTTTTTGAGATATTGTTTCGTCGCATTTATTTGAGATATCTGCACTTATGAATACTGTTCAAAGATACTGGAAAATAAGAAATCTTAAAACTTTGATAATGCAGGACTTCTGGAAATTCGACTTTAGTTACACGAAAACGATTTGGCATGGAAAAGATACAAAGCACTTACGTGATTATATTACGTCAACCTTGTTAATGCATACAATAACAATAGGAAAGACGCATTTTATTTCGAGCGTTGCCCATCATGATGTTAATACATCCGATCCTTTAAAACACATTGTATAAGTTACTCTGAACGTCCCTCGTATTACTCTATAACAGACTTTGTAATGTATTTGAGAACAGTTTACGTTTTATGACAAAAATGTAATTTGGCATAAACCTCAGAACAAAAATAGAATGGTTAAAGAATTTTCTCTTGCTGAGATTATATGTAATCCAACCAAACGTCATTACTCATTATCTAATAGCGAACGAAGTTTTTCTACTAATGCAATACAACAATAAAATAAAATGATAAGATTAGATTTATTTAAAAAATATTCATAAGCTATTATTTTTCGCTTACAAAAACCGCTTTGAAATGTTGGCAAATAAGATTTCCTTCTCGCTTAAATCCCTATTCGTTGTTAACTGAACGACTAGCAGGGTTAAGCAATATATAAAACGGAATATTGTTCGTTTTAACCCAACAAACCCGGGACTTATTATACAGTTTCCGGGTGGTGCAAGAATATATTCCCCGTATATAAATCTTATAGGCTGTGCGAGAGAGCATTTGCGGATTCTTGTTCTAGCTTTTCGATAAATTGATTGCTCTGAAATACGTATATATCTAGTATAGATAGGTTTGTTTTCTTTTCTCTATTGGCATGCTAGGCAAATATATTAGAAGGATAATTTATCTAAATGTAGTTCAATCGTTTAGAATTTATTTTTTTACTTACCTTTAGCGGACGCGTTATCGTCACGGTTTCGATAGTCGTGGTAGGC
Source organism: Ignelater luminosus (assembly GCA_011009095.1). Lineage (NCBI taxonomy): Eukaryota > Metazoa > Arthropoda > Insecta > Coleoptera > Elateridae > Ignelater > Ignelater luminosus. The sequence goes on along the minus strand of VTPC01003451.1, from coordinate 43,017 downwards.
GCCATTATTGCCTGTAAATAAAACGTCTTGTTTACGTTTGTTTAATAACTATCAAGGAAGGTTCTTCAGGTGGTAAGGATAGTTGGCATAATTAAATAAGAAAAGGAACAATATACGGCAACAGCGCCTTTCTTAATTGCTCTAGGGCGCAAGCCTTTAATCCGACTAACACATGCTGATCTAACTTACATTAGTCGGATTAACGAGACTTACTTCCCATTTCATTCAACTGTTAATGTTTAATGTTTACTGCTCCAACAAATCGCAATTTGCAATTTCTTGAAGACTTTAATTAAATGTGATCTTTAACACCTTATTGGCTTCGTAATTTCCAGAAACCTCTAAAATAGTATCTGCCACCTTTTCTCAATTTTCTGTGGTTGGAATATCACTATTTTTGACGGGTAGAGTGTGTACCGACCAGTTTAAGATACGTATATACAGAGTGTCCCAGAAAACACGGAGCACTTATGTTTTCTCTTTTTGCTCTCCTCGGGCACACCCTTGAAGAATTATTTAATTAGTTAACAATTATCCACTGTACAAAAATGAGAAATGTGCTACAAGCGAATGTGGGAATAAAGCAAAAAGAAGAAACCGTGTTTTCTAGGGCATCCTGTATATGAAGTTCCTCTATGTGGACGCATCAAGTCTGTGTGATCAACTGGGTGAAGAATAAGACATATAACTTTGTTCAAGATATAGTGTTCTGGTGTGTAAAAATTATGAAGACAGGATCGAGAATAGATATGCTGAGATCGCGAAGGAAACGATTGATATAACAACACGAAAAAGATCACCAATATGCCTGCCAACCTGGGAATGTAAGAAAGTTACGACAGACGTAGATCACCAAGATGCTTAAACAGAGGAAGATATGAGCATCGATGTCCAGATCGAAAGGATGACGTTGTGGTGCCTCGTGGTAGATTACAGGAACAAAATGACGATGCAGGTTCTACTGCAATAGATAAGTAAAAGAGAGTCTGTCGGTTAACTAATCCACTAAGAAAAAGAAACCAGGAAACCGTTTGTGATGACACAGCTATATCTATTTGACACACCTCTCAAGATAGTGGAGCAAATGAACTGTTAGTGGCATACCTAAGTACTGTTGCGCCTCTCCTTTCCGCAAGGATATATTTTGTACATACAATATAAGCAAAGAAAGGACCTTTTAGGTTTTTACTTCTCACCTATTTCCCACCACTGGGGTTTATAGGGGTTACAAAACGCGAATGCAACATGTGAGCCGGTGCATTAGTTGTCATTTATCTTTGTACATACAGCGCGACCAACCTCAGAAAAGCCCCGGAAAATATGCGAACTAATTTCAATAACAAACAACGTCGACCAATCAGGAGCATAATTTTACTCGAGTACATTAACTAACAAAAAGTTGTCCTAAATCCATTACATGTTATTGGTGATGGTTAGTTTTATTTAAATTTCCCGCCGAAGGATTTTTGGATGCGAGTGTACTTTGTCAACATGTAGCTCCCCCGTACACACTCAGGGCTTTTCTAAGGTTGGTTGAGCTGTAATTTAGCTGCATTTTTAGGTTTTTTCATGTGTATATAAATACATTTATTCTTGATTATTTTAATAATTATTATATCAATACTTGCCATTGTTGGTGAAAGTTGATTTCTTCAATTCGTACCTACAACGTTTTTTCTTTGAAGATAAGCTTCTGCAGTCAAGTAGTTGGTGTGATTCTGCAACGTTGTGACTTTTCATTTATTTCATAGCCCATAACTGAGACAAGATTCAATCCGGCTTGCAATAAAGACTGGCATACCGACTGAAGCTCCCACATTGAAGCCTTCTAGCTTATTGCTAGCCAAAACTAACGTTATCAAAAATTTCAAATGCATACGCATCAAAACCAATATTCCAGTTATTTCCAACAACGAAGTAAACCCGCCAACCGACTGAGTGTTGCCACTCAGAAAGCTTCCGTTTTTCTCTTTTCTTCTTTCTCTACCATTTATTGGCAAGAAGTTAATTTCACCGATTCAAGCAATTCAGCGCAATAACCAGAGAACCATCTATGACGCAACCCCGGACTAAAAATTCTATATGCGGAAGTCCTTGTGATGGCATCCGCCTACCTTCGTTTCCACGCTCACCCCAACAGACTAGAGCTGCAGACTTCCAACCAATAAAAAAAGAGTTACAAATGCTGCCTCCTCAAGCCAATCAACAATTAAGTTGATGATGATAGCGGCTGCACTCACTGATTGGTTGCGAAAATATGAAGTAATAAGAGCTCGTTCACTGATTTTTTAGGTTGAAGTCAAATGTTTTCAATTTTGAATCGTTACGGCCCCAAACACCTCAGGAGTGGCGGGTAGGTCAATTACGCCAGTATGAATTATCTAGTAGTCATTCCAGATAGTAAACCGAATTTGAAATTTCACCGCGAAAAGCAACAAGTAAAGCATGTAAACGAACGGGTCTTACTAGAAGAGTGTCAACAGATCCTGTCTATAATAAGTACCGTTACCATTTTTACTCCATCAAAATAAGATTCCGAACGTGGACAAACTCCTGTGGAGTTGAATGAGCTATTCTTTACTGATATGGTTCCAAGGCACAACAAGAAACAAAAGCTAGAATATACGGAAAGGTTGTACAGAGACGCAACGTTTGTTAGTCTACACACAACAGCATTTCATGCAGGTATAATAGCAATAGGAGAATCTTGACAACTAGACTAAGTTAAGGATGGTAAGATTCTGCCAAGTAAATTAGTTATCTTGTACTGGACTTAGGAAATGGCATAAAAAGCATTTGGAGACAAACCCAGGACAGAGGCAATCTAAAATCTTCCTATATAGTCCTTCAAAGAAACTGATCCAGTCTGAAACTGTCAAAAGTTCGATTTTCCACGAGTGTTTCGATTTTTGACTTGTCCCCTTGTCCGATAAAAGTTTTCGGCACATAATACTGTACCGATTTTGAATTGAGTAAGTAAAAGGTTGAAGCTGAACCAAGAATAGGTTCTGATTAAGCTTTACTGTAAGTTTTCGCATTCGCAAAATGGAAGTGACCTAATAAAATCTGTTTGGGTCAAGTAGATTTTGCAATTCATCTAGTAGGCAATATCTATGCATCTGTGATGTTATTCTTGATTTTCCATATTGTATGTATCTTTCTTTGTTGGTTAGTCTAGTTTAAAAAAAAAACTCTAGAGAGTAAGATGAGAGACTTAAAGAATTGGAGTGTTTAAAGTGCTTGTAGCGTTGTAGTACGATTTGGCTCACAACAAACCTAAACCGAGCGTACTTGATTGACCTATATTACATTGAAAAGTGACGAATTTCAACAGGCATCATAAAAGCAACAATTTGACAAGCCAAAATGATACATTCTGTAGTACCGATCTCTATAGAATTAATAACGAAACCAAACAATGAAAATAACAAATGAATGTTTTATCAAATAACTATTATTGTTTAACACAGCTTACAGTCTTTGTAACATTCCCTGACCCAGTTTTATAAACCTTTTACAAAGAATTATGTTTGAAATAAAATAGATTTTAATATACAATTGTATAATATTGACTACGATCTTTTAATATGGCCTTGCTTACCTAACCGTCCAATAGATAATTATGTTTAGAATCGTGAAAAGCCTATATACGTACGTGCTGATGATGGGGAAATTGTTTCGGGATAAATTTTTATTCAACATAATAATAAACTCTGTGGTTTAGTTCTCGTCCTCCAAATGGATATTAGTCATCCTATATGAACTAACAGTTAGATAGCCTAATTTCCTTCAAAGCGTCTTCATAATTCTTAATAAGAAATGATTCACGACCTAGTACTAACCTTTTATGCTGATGAAAACTATTTTTTTATGACCTACTTCAAATTTTAAGGTGAGCGAGCACATTTTTAAACATGCATCGCAAGTTCCACTAAATAGCATGCTGTTAAAAATGCACCCTAAAGGAGTACAAGGTTATAAAAAAAAAACAAGGCCGAAAACAACCTGTTCTAAACGACAGGTGGAGAATGTATTTTTAGATGTAAATTAGAGCTATTGTAAGATAATAATTTTTTAACATTGTCATAAAATAATGCGTTACCGTTAGTTTTCATTTTAAAGATTTATTTTAAAATGTAGTAGATATTAGAATATCGGCAGTTTGAAAATGAAATATCTACGATGAACACGATGAGTTAACAATTGAAAATCTAACACGGTCTACATTTTGAATGCAAAATATATGAAAACACCTATAAAATTAAGTAAAACTATGAGAGAACTGCTGGTAATAAAATATAAAGTTTTAAACTATGCCTGATTCTAAAGAACCCTTGTGGTATTTATGGGGTTGTTAACAATACAGAAACTGTATATATGTGGTAATGTGTAACAGTAAAATGCCCTTTCACTTAAATAATAATCAAGTTCAGATGTTTTTAAAACTTCATTTGTTAAAATTTCTATAAAGCTGATTGTATTTTAAAGGGGACGTTTTATTTTAGCAGAATATGTTAGAATAAGGGTATTTAAATTACCTACCTACCTACCATACATTTTAATGTGTGCAAATGTTTTAATATATATAACAGGAAATGAAGTAATTCTAGCTACTTACTTTTTTTTCATGAATAACAATTGCATACAATGGCACTACTTAAAATTAAACACAGTTTTTATATAACTATTACCCGAGAATTTGAACATTTTCTACAAAGAAAACACTGTTTATTTGTAACATGGCGGATGACCTGCGCTAAACTGCAATTTACCAAGTTTAAGAAAGGCGCACTCTATTGCACAGATTTAAAATCTGTATAGGCAAGAGTCTACAAACATCTGTAGTATAGGTTGCCTACCTCTATCATGTCTTCAATACTGATTTACGTTAGTAAAACAAAAAATTTATTAACAATTTTTAAGACGACATTTAACTTGTTTGTATAAGCTGTTAAACGAGTTATAGAGGAATCTGAATTAAATTGCTTTTGGATATGAAAAACACTACTAAAAAACATACTAATCACGTTGGCAAACACTCTTTTTTAGTTTATGCAATACAATTTATAACTAGTATACGCATAGGTAAAAATCGAATAAATTCTACATTTCGTTGTGTACCTACTGCTCAAATTTATTATATGGGTTTGGGCGCCAAAAAAAACAAAATAGATATACAAGGTGTTACAAAATAGTGTCTAAAGTTCTAATCAAAATAAGTAAAAACGTTTATATAGAAGGTGGTTTGGGGTAACTGGGACATCTTTTTTTGAGAAAATTAAAGACTTTAGCTTTTGAATGCCTATAGATTCTAGACAAAATAATTAAATTAAGATCAGATGACTAAAAATTAGTTATTGTACCTTTATTTAGCACATTTAGTAACCCAGAACTAGATTACGTGTTTCAAAAAAAAGGTAGAAAACATATTGTTTTTCTTCAAGTGGACCCATTTGCCCCATAAAAGTGGGATAACTGGATACTTGCCATGCATTTCTATATTTCTTAGGAACAAAGAATAGGTGCACAGCATTCATAATTGCAACCGCCATTGATTCCAGGAACAATGTAAAAGGTTAACCTAGTCTATGATGAAAAACATTGGATTTATTAGATTCATCTTAAAACTACTTATAAAAATGTAATTAAGTAACTTAAAATAACAAAATATATTTTAATGGATATATTACTCAAGTAAGAAATATTTCACTTATTATTTAGTACTTATTCAATAAATGTTTGTAAGATCTGATAAATCTGTTGAAAATGATACCATTCCTTGATAACGTGCTGAAGT